>JAYMSL010000410.1:0-25024 GCA_036897195.1 Plantago coronopus
TGTCATCACATATAACAAGGAAGGGTAAATAAAGGACCACTAACCCATGGGAATAGATAATATTCAACTCATACACCGCGAAAAACTTAGACACTTACCAACTTTTATATCTATAGAGCAAGAAGACTCGGACTTTGCCTCCAACGACCATCTACAGTGAATCTGATTCAAACAACATATCATGACGAAATGAAATCAAATAAACTAGGCATTGAAAATTTAAGATGACTTTCCAGTTTAACTTTTCAATTATTCAATTAGCTTGTGTGCACACACCTCGAAATATGACCCAAATGGGACATCATGTGCCTGTTGTACAGTCTCAAACACCTAAGATTGAAACCAAGTATATAATCAATATAATGCCAACGAAACCGTAATAACTGTGCTTTGTCAATAACCCACCAATTTTTTCTTATCCGGTGATAGAACAGCATGTTGGTACTCTGTCATTGCTGAATCTGGAGGACACATTGGACTGTTACATAAACCTCTAAATGTAATTTCTCTTACTTGGCCATCATATTCATCAGCTGCGTGCCACTGACCTATCTGAAGTTAGCAGAACAAGAGATTGGAAGCAATTATTACGAATTTAATGAAAAAAACGAAGGCTACAGTAATGCATTTTTTCATGGGAAAGCTGACACAATCACATAATGGGTAAGAACTTAGGTTACTTCACATTTCGTAATATACTTCTCGCACTGTACATAAACACCTATTATTCCATATATTTGCCTCTGACTAAAGAGACCTAAAGGCAATGCCTGTAATTATGCTGTTCGGGCTTCAGGTTAGAGAGATAACCTCGAACTTATGCTGACTTGCTTTGCTGTTTTATTTGGACGGGATAGTCGATAAATTTATTAGATCAAGGTACTCTTTGAAAGGAAAGAAGGCATTTGATCTGGACATAAACTAATGTGGCTCAGAACCCATGTGAAGCACAAGTTGAATCCATTAACTTATTTTCCAGGGAAGGTATGACAAATGTCATCTAAGGCATAAAGATTTTCAAGGAAAAGATAATACATACATCAAGATCAGAATCCTTCCGCACAGCACGATACTCATTAGTGAAAGTTGATTCATCATCTAACAGATACTTGAAAAATTGCTCCACCGAACATGGAAAGACATCCTGCAAAACAAGTTTAGAAGTCGACAATAAAGCATCGGTTTGCCTGTCAAACATAAGATAAAAGGAGAGAATATGAGAAGGCATACATTGTATATGCCAGAAAGAACATCCTCTTTAATGAACAGTTGGAATTTGTCGTTCGGATCTACCCTTTCTGCAGAAACCTCGCTTTGCTTTTTGCTGCTGATTCTGATAGAGCTACTATGTGCACGCAAATCTGACTGTTCCTTCTCCTGAAAGCATACACAACAATAAACAAAAGTTTCGAAATATTCCAGGAAATAAATTGTTGAAGATGAGAACTACAACAATTACTCTCATACAACCCTACTTGCAGCTTCTATTCATTCTTTTACTTCCTTATTACACCTTAACTTACAACTTTCATTAATTCTTTACTCTAGTTCTCTTAATCCATGTGCATTTTTTTTCTTCCTGGTAGAAAGTTCTTGAGAGAACGGATATAGTATGTTCCAAAAAAGAAATGGCAACCGCTCTGCTCTAGCCATCTTATACCTTCTTCTCAGCTTCTAACATGGCCTGGTAGTTCTTGGCTGCACGTTGTAAAGCCCTCAACGCATGATTCCGATTCCAGAAAGATGCAAATTTGTATCTAACTCTACCTGAAGAGAAACAAAGGAAAGTATTTCAAAAATGAGCTACATATGAACTCATAGAATCAACATGGACAACAATAAGACCCAAATTCTTCAAAGTCACTATACAGGCAAGGACTTGAGCAAGATACATGGTCTTAAAACCTAAGGAAATCCTGAAAACATGTCCTCCCACGTGGGGGAGAAGTCCTAAGAGGAAGTTGACAACTAACCATCAGGATTCCCCAAGGGAGGTACACCATGACCTCCAGCACCCACTCGGAGAATAATTGTAATTGCTGGATTTATCACTGCATGTTGACTCCTCCTTATCTGAGATTGAGAGGCAGCAGATGGATTCAATCTTTTCATCCTATCAGCAAGTAAAATGATAGCTTGTCAAGTAAAACAGAGAAGGTTTGTACCTCATCTATGTCTCCAATTGGGACGATTACCTGTCATTATGTAAGTGAAAGAATGAGAACAGGATGTCGGATTAGTTACTCCATAGATTATAATTTACAAGAACTTATAATTTGCATGAGCCTCGAGCAGAGAGAATATTATTTTTCCACCTCCATCTCTTCTTTATTATTGCTTTTCCACTTCATGTTTGGTATTATTGTCTACGTCAGTAATAATATATACTTACTACCTTTTGTTTTATCTCGTATTATTTATGATTCATTTCAAATTTATAAGTCGCCTTGTGTTTTTCTCACTCAAGAGTTTTACTTTCCTTATGGTTGGTAATGTATGCCACACAACACATCAATGACTATTCATCTCTACACTCGTTGTCAAGAAGGCTTGGTTTCAACATAAAATGATATGTATGTATACACAGCATGGTATGTATCAATACATAGAGAGCACACATAAACCGCATTTGCAGCAACGATATTACTGCTGTTAACAAGAGATAGGCATGCATCACAAACAAGGTCAATAAATAAATTTTATTGTAAGCGTAAGTATTAGTATCATAAAGGACCCATAATGGGCAGTAAGAACTTCCCATTTGAATGATGCAGCTAAAGAAAAAATGTTAGCCAGACAAGACCTCAAACTCTATGAAAATTAAATGCCTTTCACTTATTTTATTCACACCAACACAGTAAATGATTGTAAATTACAAGATAAATTATCATGAAAACAAATATAATGACACACACACACACAGTCACACACACACACTTACACACACACACACGCGCGCACGCATATACATATACATACATAAATGATAATATTGACCTACATCTAGTGAGAAGTTTTCAAGATCATGAATTCCTAATAGAACATAACTTAGTTACAAAACCAACGATCACCTTCATTTGCTTTGAGAAAACGTTTGAATGGAAGCATATGTGCCATGATGACACGTACATCCTGCCATGATATAAAAATGATCTCTCAAGAGCGCATGAGTAGCTATGTACAACAACCTGAAGAAAGAACAAAAGGATCATTATAAAGAGATTATCTATCACAGATCAAAAGTATCAGCACAAAACATGGCAAGATTAAGCACGAGACTATACCTCGTCTGGTAGAAGATTGAATATTGTTTGAAGTGGACCAGGTTTCTGATAAACAACCGTAGCTCCTTGTCTGTCCAAAATCCTTCTCCGAGTATTGGCACCAGCATACTCAGTCAAATTCCTGAAAATGAATACACCAAAGCTGATTATGAACCTTAAACAAAAGAGAATAGCATCAACTGGATGTTTCAATAGCAATGCTTGGAACTTTGGATGCATTGCATCTCTAAGCAATGGAAAACAAGGCACTAATTCTTAGCTGCTGGGAGAACTAAAGCATAACCTATCAAAAAGCGGTACTTATAGCTGAGCAGTTTGAACAAATAATTTAGTGGTTGGCGGTTGACTCAGAACATCTGATTTATTTTGGCTAAAACTATCAACTTATATTCATAATAGTTTTGAATAAAACAGGACGGGAAAAACCTAAAAATGTTTTTTTTTTTTTTGGGTCCTTATCTGTCTCAATTCACATTCTCGGCAAAGCTTGCAGTTTGCAACATATACAGGAAGGGAACAAATCTAGGTGAAAACACCAGTAACCGTTAACAGTGAAGAAAAGCATGAATATATCATAGGCATTCTGCATAACAACCTAGTGAACATATTACATGTATAACTTTGCAAGCCAGGTATTCTGATCCATCTCCCATCGTCCAAATTATTTTTTAAACATTGTTGGCTTTAAAAACAAAAAACAAAGCTTACATGTATGAAGAAACACTGCTTCTATTAAATAGATGCGCCATGGGAGAAAAGACAAAGAAAGCTGAGAAAGTAAGATTGATATCCATAATGGAATCATACCTGGGAGAATTAACTCTATGTCGGAGAGTTTGTATATGAAGACAGACCTGATCAAACAGTAACAGAGTTCTCAAGTCCTTGAGTGGATTAAAATACTTCCAACAAAAGCCATTGCAATCTCAACTAGTTCTTTTTTCTTATGCATTTTCCTTTCGATGAATAAAGCTCCTAGGAGTTGCGGCCAATAAAAGAAATTACCTGCCCTGATGAACTATCCAATGTATGCCACACAGCACCAGTTTGCCCTTCATTTTCAACAGGAATGGTCACCGAACCAAGAACTGCACTTTTCCAAATTATATCCCAATCATATATTGTCACAATTATCTGCCCACACAATAAGGTATGAAATTATTAGAGCAGGGAAAAAGTATAAACAGAAACAGCAGTTTCAGTATCAAAATATACTAGCATGCTATAAACATTGTAGTCCTATGCAGAGAGTTTTTATTACTGAGAGCTAAATTACTTCACTTCCCTAAGGTTCAAGACTACATAGTTGCTCAATTAAACAGCATTTCGTCCATCAATGATTATAGGATCTGTCATCAAAGTTAACAGACTTCAAAACTTCAAGTTGTTTTATACAGCGATATTAAAGTTCTATCTTAGCCTTCCTTAAACTTTGAAGTCAGACTTCAGTTAAACCAGAGAGCGAGCTTTAATCAAACTAAAGCACAAGATAATCTCCTCCCAAATGTATAGTGTGGGTATCAAGGATATAATTACATGGAAAAAAAGTGCAGTAAAACATGGGCAATAACCAATAGATTAATTAAAGTAATTAAAGAGTGCGTCTTATGTAAAACTAAAGTGTAAACTGAATGCTAAGTAAAGAACCCATAGAACACCTAATCTGAACTGTAAAAGAGCTACAATCTAGCATTTTCTACCCTTCAGAAATGTAAGCAATTTAACTACCTTCACAGGAAGCTCTTCAACAGAAAAATTGAACTCCTCCCCCCACATGGGATTCCTCGAGCCAGGTATCATAGAACTTCAACAGAAAAATGTAACTTATATAAAAAGACATTTATTATTTGCACTTAAGTAATGCTAGTTAAACATAAGCCACATGAGGACAGTATAATATACTCCAATATTAAACAATTGTTCCACTACAAGATGATTCTAAACTCTCATGACACTTGCAAGCATGGATATGGATACGATACTGATTTACCATTACACAGGGTCATGGTACAGACTCTTCAATTGGCATACCCATGCCAGACAGGCAGACACTTGACAATCTGACTCACTCTGACATGGGTATGGCAATACCGCAATTGCGCAATTCATTTTAGGCCAAAAAGTAAGTTTTCATGAAATAGCTAAGTCCAACACCCAGAATCAGATAAATACCCGAGTCAGGTACATAGTGCCATGTCTAGGTAACATAGGATATGAATACAATACTAATGTCACAGGTTCAAGACATGATGCATAAAAAACACATTAAATTATTTCATTTAAAAAAAATTAAGATCGAATAATATTCCAGAGAAGAGACAAAACAACCTGTCTCCAATATCAATAACCAAGATAAAGACCACAGTTCAGCAACCTCTGACTGCCCAATATCAAAGCAAAGTATGGCATAAATAGTATCCCTCTATGATGATGGCTGCCTAAACAATTTTATGATGCTGGATGCCCAAACAAGAAGCAATTACCTGAATCTTTTCTCTTGACCACAGGTGATGATTGCATAAGGATCAGATGTGCCATTCAAGTTTGCACCAATGAGATTCTTCGCAGCCAACAGCTCCACCTGCAGTGGACAAAATATTGCAAATGTTGAATCCACCTTGGAGCAGTTCAAGCACCAGTATATATTACTCCCTCGTTCTTTTACAACATTCCTAGTCTTGACTTTTGTCGAACTTTGACCGCAAAATTACTCTCAAATCATAACGTATGAAAATGTAATAAAATTATGTTATACAAGTGTATCCAACTTTTTTTCACAATATTTGGTTGTATAATTTTCGAGTAATTCGCGGTCAAAGTTCGAAAAAAAGTCAAGCCTAGGAAGGTTGTAAAAGGACGGAGGGAATATATATTAGATAGAAACAATGTAACACAGTGTTGGAAGATGAAATTACCTTGATAAAGTATGCAGAATCAGCTTGTGGATCTCCTTTAAACTGACCTATCTACAAAAGAAGTGTACAACTGCATGTCACGCAAGTGGAAATTACTCAGGGAAACCTATTGTTGACGAACTAGATAAGAATAACGTGTGGGGGGGGGGGGGGTGTCCCAACCCTTCATCAGTCTTTCCTACAGCAAGCAAGGCATTCGATCTTCGAATAATTTGATTCAAAACTACAATAAGAAAAACGAGCATCTCTCTAGCTTGAGGCACAATTTGATTGCTTATATACTTATATACACTCACTTTTTATGCTCATAACTCATAAATCACAATGCTGGTACTGAATCCAAACAGACGAAGATCGAAGTATCCGATTTGCTTCAATGGGAAAAAGAATCTTAAATCTTAATAACTACAGAAAAATATTAGTGAAAGTTATATGAATAATAATAATAATCTGTTTGTTTCTCACTGTTTTCACATATTAGAACTTCAATTCCCAGTTGTTAATTCAATCCAAAAACGATGCACTTAAATTTTCTACTAATTTTCATTCACAGAACTACGAAGAAAATCACAACCAGGCTGTCCAGGCACCAGAAGTAGCATTCCAAAACACCCAGAGTTGTGGTCCATCACACTCAATGGGAAACATTTTCGGAAAACAACAAATCAGTCAATTAAGATGATTAAAACGATCATCACAAAACAACAGGCTGCCAATTCATATATGCAGGCAATTCGATAAGAGAATGTTACCCACTTACATTCGCCACATGCAGCTCTAATTAAAATGCTCACACACTAGTAAACTGACAATAAAACAAACAGAAATGATACAAAACAGCACAAGGCATGAATTGGAATCACATTGAAATTTCTAAACTCACAAAACAATCAAATAAACAATAAACAAAAAATCAATCCAAATTGCGAAATAAAAGCACAAAAATGACCTTGTCTCCATCATCAATCAAATCCGAACCGTCAGCATCCCCAAACTGCCGATCATTACCGACTCCACCAACGGAGAAGAACCAGTACGCCGCCACCACCAGCACAATCGCAGCCAGAGTGACTTCCATCTCCCACAACGACGGAACGAGCCACCCAAACGCCGTCTCGAAGAGCGACATCCGCGTGGAATTGCAGGAGATCACCGCAGGGGAAATCCAGTGAAGAAGCGCGACGGGGGGAAATTTAGCAGAATCGAAAGTCATGACACGGTGAGTGTGTGCGTTTGTGTGTGAGATTCTGACTGTGTGTGCATGATGTGTACGGGGAAAGGTTTTTCAATATAATCGGGGATTAGAAATAGTCAAAAGACTGGAAGAAGAAAACGAAGCTTGGGAAAAGTACAACTTTTTTTTTTTTTTTTGTCTTTATCGGATTGGAAATGATAAATTAGATTTAGACGTGGATTATCAGCAACTTTTTACTTTACTTTTTACCTTTTCTTTTCATGGCAAATTATAATTCCTTTTTTCTTTTCTTTTTTGAGTAAAAATTTACAAATCTATCCATAAGTTATTTATTTTCCATGGATAAATACTCTTGGAGACCTTTTTTTTTACAGAAACATATTAGTGTTAATGTAAGTCGTAGGGTAGTCGAGAGTGGTAAGTGAATTGGAGTAGCACGGGAGAAGTCTGGGGTTCGCGATGGAGGCATAAATTGGTTTAGACTTTAGATTGGAGGGATAAGGTTAGTACGGGTGTAGGAGTAGTACTAGTGCAGCTAGATTTGTCGTTTAAAAGAAAACATCTAGTAGTGTGTGAAGAACAAGTGAGTATCCGTTCTCACTCTTTTTCTCTCCTTCACCACCAGGTCCCGGCTTCCCATATTTCTCTCACCAACTCTACCACGACCGGTTCTATTCGAGTAACCGCCACCAGATTCACCTCCCATCACTCTGCATGTACGCCATCTCCGATTCAGGTGGCAATTGTGGTAGCGCGTTGAGGAAGAAAAAGGCATCCGAGTAGGCATTAGTTTTCTCGACCATTTCTCAGAGTCGGCTACAATTTTATCATCTTATCTTCATCTCTCACTTCATTAATCCAGGCAACTCTTTCTCACTTGTGGCTATCGCCTGTGAGAATTGAACAGGTCATCTCCAAAACACTCAACTTCTATAGCATACACCGAAGTCGACCACTTCATCACTCAATCTCTACATCACTGTCTCGATCCGGGGCTATGAAGAAAATCCCCAGTTTATCAATTCAACAGGTTGCTTCAACAGCTCATTCGATAAGCTACATTTGTAAATGTTTAAGTACTAAATTAAGGAAGCTGGCTTAATTTCATTTTTCAAAGATGAGAAGAATCTGTAAGTATAAGTGCTTGTTTTCAAGTAGATATATTGTCTTTTTTAATATTAAAGTTCATTCCAATGGTAAGTACTAAATTTCCAATAAATTACGGTACTTGTAATTCTCCAAATCGAATTATATATATTTTATTCATTCTCCTCTTCAAGTATTATTGATAATTGCATCCCGTATCTAGTGGATACTTTGTAGTATTATATATCATTATAATCATAACTCCAACTAATTATAGTCATCATATGGGGATGACTTCCTTCCAAGGTGAGGTCCATGGATGCGGCGGTGTCCTGGTGTCAATCTACTCCCCATGTCGGGTTCCGAGAACGACCAATCACGAGATGACGACCTATGAGGCGAGACATGAAAATCGTGGTGATGGCGTGAAGGTGGAAGATATTCTTCTGTATCCCATGTTGACTCAGGTAGACGGAACGACGATCCCCCCTCATGACCACCAAGGTAGTGGTTAGGCGGAAACAATCCTCCATGTTGCTCGTTGTAGTGGTGTTTCGATCGATAGGACGACCTTTTTTTATGATGACGGCCACGGGCGAGGAACACGCTCATTCGTTTAGAATCCATCTCCAATTTGGGTTCGTCATTGGTAGACAAGTCATAATTGGCTAGAGATGCAGTTGCCAAAGCTATTAATGCTCCGGTGACCAGCACCATCACACAAAATAGTCTCATTTTGTTAGAGTTGTGAGATTGTTCAAGTGTTTGGTGAATAATCAATAAGAGGCTCATGCTAATTTATACTACATATCTAGTTTTCCTTGATATTAACCGTGCATGTTCTTTTAATTCTAGTTGTCAAGTGATGAGTATGACAAATTTAAGCCAGGTCTAACCGTGCATCCGCTAGAAATTGCGTTCAAGGTTCATTACTTAGTTATAAAACAAAAGTTCATATTGCCTTTAAATGTGTGAAGGAAGAAAGAAGTTAAGTTTATTTACAGATACATCTGTGAATTAACTTTACATGTTACACTAAGCTTCTGCTTTTACTTTCTTATTTTCACACCTTCTCCCCTTACCATTTCTTATTTCAGTTAAGTTTCCATCAAATATCTTCCAGGACTTCATCATATGAATTTTTTTAATTAAAAAAAAAGAAAAAATCATTAAAAAAAGAAGTAAAGAATAGGCAAGAACTTGCCATCAAGCTCTGCTCCAAATCAGGGTATCTAAACTAATAAGTATTTGCTAACTTCTTTACATGGAAGCTTGTAAATATTTTCGATTTCCCGTCGAGCTTTACAAAAACTTTGGACTATAGATAATAATTCCAGATTGTGTTTTGCAGAGGTTCTCGGAATATGAAATTTATTATTAATTTTTCATTTTTAACTCTTTTTTTCTTCATTATATCATTTTTATATATTTTTTAATTGACACTTTTGTGTCTAGTAAAAATGAGATGGAATTTGTGACGAAAAACTCTTGGACGATGGAATTTGCAACGGAACATTAGATGTCACTAAATCACTCGTCATTTTTTATTGGGCTGCATAAATAAATGTTTGTTGTAGCATTCGACGTATATAATTCCGCCAGCCGTTTACGACAGATAAACAATTAAAAGGACTATTTGTTGAACCAATGGACATTCAATCGTTAATGGAATATTATTGTTTGTTCAACTATGATAATATTAGTGTCTTGTTAAATATGGTTTGTTCTGTCGTATCATATGGATCATATTGCTATTTACTTAATCTATCACACTATGCGTTTGTGGGCTCAACTTTATATAAAGATTGGCTCCCTGTCAAATTTATAGTTCGCTCAAAATTGTTCTAGAACAGGTTATCAAGTCATGTTTCAAACACAATAATCCAATCCACGGGCTTCATATTTCTTCTTTTAGAACGAAATACACTTGAAAGAGAGATTCCTCTAGGCTTTGGTGGTGTGTTGGGATTACGAGACTTGGACCTTAAGAAAAGCATTTCTGCGTGTTATTTAGTTAAAAATCACAAACCACCCTCCTACCAAACAGATCATAAGGGAACAAATGTATACGTCCTTCTAGAAAATACAGGAATGGCTGCGTATTGTTGAGTTGAATGTTCACAATTTGAAATAGTCCATTAATCATTCATCCTCGGTTTGATCAGTATGATTTATTATTGGTATTCACCAGAAAATTATGCCAACTGCTTTGAATTATAATACAGAAAGAATCAATTATTAGCAACATACTTTTCGACCTTATAATAAATTTAATGATATTTGAACTACACATTGTCCAAAGTCTCCAAGATAATTAATTACGATGGCTGAAGAACGTATTAGATTGTTAGGTCACCACCTCCTACTTAACCCTTTAGCTAGGCCCAACTCCCAAATTTGGACTTTGTACACTAGGAGCAGACCTCGGTAACACGTACGGTCGGTTCAGTTCACTACAGTTCAGTTTAATTCAATTAAAACATTTAAATTTGTATAATTAAAATTTATATTTTAAACAAATTCAATTCAGTTAATGTTCAATTAAATTTTGTTTAAGTTTAGGTCCACTCAGTTTATTTCAATTTAGCATGCTAAAATGTTAATTAATTTTAAATTATTGTAAGACTATGTCCAGTTCACCTGAAAATTTATGACCTGAACTGAATTTAAATATAATTTGTACTGCGCACTCCTAAACTAAACTGAACTGAATTGAATGAATTTGAACATAACACACTTAACATAACATTAAGGTGAATTGAATATGGACAAGTAGAAATTAGATATTGGCATCTGACCAACTAATGTAGTATTTGGTTACCATGCATCTTAGTTTGTAGATAGAACCTCCAATTGTCTTTTTTTAGAGATTTAGATGTGATTATCAACCAAAGATAAGTATCTTCTTTTGGTTATTAATCATCAATTTGGAGTTGTCTATGTTATTGGAAGATGGATGTGACATAGAACAGAATATATGAGAGAAGGTATTATAATTAATGAGTGACGGAATATGGCCAATTATATTACAACTCTAATGTTTAAAGAATATTATGATGTGATTGAACCGAATTAAAATTAAGTTGACAATAAGGAAGTAGATAATCGAGTCCTGACGGAGGCAGGAAGATTGACAATGGTTTAGATGTGTAATTTATTATAAGTATGTTATGGACTTATGTTAATTTTAACATTGTATCTATATCTAAATTTCTAAACCATACGCTAACACTCCAAGTTTTATTTCTGACTTTGCTACTCTTCAAGTCAACTACGATTTTTCTATCACCAGTCAAAAGTATCGACCTAACTAACCTCAGGGTGTCGATGCATATGACATAGGTTAGACTCAATTAATAAATTCTTTGATCCGAATTGAAGTGAACTAAATTGAATTCAAATATAAAATTGAACATAGACTTAAACTAAACTGAACTAAAATTAAGTTGAATTAAACATAATCTTAATTTGTGAGTCTAACAAATCACCTGACAATCAATCCTGTCCAAACAGTCGAGATTTCGGCCCAAACGGCACCAGGTTGTTACATGTTGATTCGTCCTAACTCCTAACGGAGTGTTTGACACTCGGTTAAGGAACTGGGTTAAGCCCCTAACCCAGTTCAACAGTAAAACGTGTATTTGACACTGAGTTAAGGTCATGACATTTACACTGTTTTTACATGCTCAAAACTCCGGTTGCATCAAAGCGCTTATAGCCGAGTGGTTAGCTGAGACATCCCGGATTTAAGAGGTCACATATTCGATCCTATCATGAGTGATTATATCCCCAATATGGGTGATTATTTCCTCTGTATTAAGGCTTCGAGAGTATTTGATTATCTATTAATTGGAATTTGTTCAGCGATTGTAATTGTAATTGTATATTTAAAAAAAAACTCCGGTTAATATTTCTAAGTTAAGAAATATCGATAACTTTAAAACAAAATCGAGTGTTAATCAGTCTCAAAGATTTGGACGAGAAAGACTAAAGATTATAGAGAGGGTTACGGAAGAGTGGCAAGCCACTCTACTCTGTTAAAGAGTCCCTTAACACACTTTTGGACCCAAAATTGTGTTTGTCCAACAACTCTGTTGAGCCCCTTAACACACCCCCTATTTATCCCTCATATTTATTCCTTTCACACTCTTACACATCTATTACACCCTCTTACACATACCCCACACTTCTCTCTCTTAAACACATACCCCCATCTATTTACACCTCTCTTACACATCTCTTTACACCTACTAAAACCTACTAAACACCAACTCTTATCCAAACACTTTTTTTTTTTATCCTCTACTAACAAGTATGTTACTATTCATTTGTTAACTAAGACACTTTACTCTACTCGCTCTCTTTAATTAACGATTATCTACTTTCATTTTCATCGCGTAAAATAAGAAAAATAATAGAATTTTAAGATTATATTAATGGTGAAGTTCAACGTATTAAAATGAATTAGTTAGTGGTGGACTGATGGTGTTTAATTTTATTTTATTAACGAATAAACAATTAGTTTAAAACTTCACAAAATGGGATTAAATGAAATTGGACAACTTGGTTGGGATGTTCAAATGGTAAAAGTTAACAACAGTTTTGAGGCGAAGAGAGTACATATGTATGATATGATCTTAGATTGTTCATTGTTAGCACACAATACTACTGATCATATGGTGTAATTATGTGTAAGTTGATATAATTATAAGCGTTTTGATTTACAATATATGTTGCGTGTATATTATCAAAAATGAGACAAGGTATGTTGTAATTCGAAACACTTATATTGATATCAACATACTAGTATTGGTATGTGTTTGGAATAACAATGGGTGTGTGTATAATCATAAACGGAATAACACGAACGAAGCGCATTTCAAGTTATAATTCGCTTCACCTTAAACAATAATTCGAGATTCGAGTTACTCCTTGCCGTTTTCAAGAAAAAGGTAAACGGGATAACACAATACTTTATCAAAATATTATATTAATATAAATACAACCACTTTCTAATCCTACTCTCTCCCTCTCTCGGTCTCTTTTTAGCTTTCTCTCTCTAGATTCTATAAACATACAATCAAAAACCTCACTTTCCTTCATTTTCTCAGCTCACACAAAAGTAGTACTGAAACAATACATATACTCAAAAAATGGTGGATGATGGGTTCATGGTCTGTGTGGATAGGATGATTGTAAAATCAGCCAACTGCTTTAGCGAGTTGCCTAATAATAGTTCTTCTGAAACAGCACTGGTCAATTCTTCTGTTCCCAAAGAAAGACAAGAAATCAGCTTTGTTGTAGTTGAAAATGGCGGAGAAGGTTGCTCGAAACAGAAAGGTGGTATCAGGGAGTGTCGTATTTGTCAGGAGGAAGATGATGAGAAGGACATGGAAGCTCCCTGTGCCTGTAATGGAACTCTCAAGGTTCAGTCATTTTTTGCTTTTTTGTTGTTGTTGTTTTTTTTTTTTGGTCATCTTTGTGTTAAATTCCTGGTGTTTCAGTTTCTGGGGTACTGGAAAGGAAGAATTTTGGGTTGAATTTTGTGTACCTGTGCAATTATCGGTGTATCTGGGACGAGATTTTCTGATTGTTTTTCTGGATGAGGCTATTTATTTAATAGGTTCATGTGATGGTTGAAATTCTAGTTTTATGCAGTTTTGAATTCTTCAGGCTGGTATCATTTGCTTGGACTTTTCATTTTTGGTAATACTAATTTGTTAATGTGAGCATGTGAATGTCTTTATTACAATTATCTCATTTTTGCCTTTAAATTTATTTTGTGGATTCTGTACCTAGTTGAGTTTCAAATTTGAATTATTTCCCCTGCTGGGCTGTATCTGGCTCAGTGTTGAACTCATGAGCTCTTTTGCTTTGAATGGATTTTGTCTGTCTTTTTACCCTTTCCCAAATTTAATGTTCGCCTTTGACCTATTCTTACCTGTGTGTGAAGTGTGAACATGAGTAGTTGTACTTCCTGACTGTAAATTGTTGTGAAGTTATGGCTGAGAATTTATCTGGTTGAAGTTCTATTAAATATGTTTACAGATAGTCAAATATGAAACTAAATTTGATAATTGGATTTTCAGTCAGAAATCATTTTTATATACTATTTGAATTTGATGAAACAATCTAATATTGGATTGCCCATTGATTTCCATTGCAGTTTGCTCATAGGAAGTGCATCCAGAAATGGTGCAACAAAAAAGGTGATATCACCTGTGAAATCTGCTATCAGGTTGGTACTGGAATACTAGTAATGAGATTTCTATGTTGTACTAATGAGATTTCTATGTTGGTACTGGAATGCTAGTAATGACTTATTTTGAAGATTGTTTTTCTCTTGTTGGCAGGTCTTTTCACCCAATTATACTACTCCACCCCAAAGAAGCAATGGTGATGTTTGTGCAATTGATATCAGGTCAATCGTGGATTTATACTTTCTGTACATGTAACTCAATCTTGAGATGATTAGAATGTTATGGACATGTGTTCAGCTGCATTTATCGTTTCACAAGAAAACAACGGTCTAGTATAATTCCACGGTGATCACTGGCATTTCTCTTTCATCATCTATACCATAAAGACGTTCTGTTTGTGAGAGTCTGGAATGCTCAAGTAGACCTAGATATATGGCAGATTGTATCAACTTGGCAAGTTTTTTCATATCTGCTCAAGTGTCAGTGAAACTTGTTTCAGTATTGAGCTTAGTCTTTCATCATGTATAGCATAAGGATGTTCTGTTTATGACACCATGGATACTTAGTGAATACAAGGCAATATAATTGCAGCAGTATGTATTCTATCACGAACTTGAATAGTTTTCTCTATATGCAGTTATTGTTAATATCTTTTAGGTGTTTGCTTCACCTAATTGAGTTGGAACTTTGGTTTTATTGTATGTTTTATGTGGAAGCGAGCATTCTAAGTAATTTGGGCTCTGTATCCCGATGGTTCTGAATGTCTGAATGGTCTTTGCCTTGTGTTTTATGAACAATAAGAGCTTGTAAAGCAGCAATAATATGTTGAAGATGAGTGTTTTGGAGCAATTACAATTATGCTTCAAACATCTAAATGTCAGAGTTAGGTTTTATATTTGTTTATACAGTTGGTCATCTAATTCAATGATATAAAATGATAACTGGCTTCCTGCTCTTTCTAAAGTGTTTTGAGTATTTAATTGTGATGGGTTGAACAATAAGTTTCGCCAGCCTTGTATAACAAATCTTGATTAGCACTGGCCCCTGGAGCTTCTCATCATGTCTTTTCTTATTTCATGTATTGCTTTAGTTGAACTTTGACTTTATCCTGTTAAGATAAGCCATTTGTGCACTACGATCATGACATTCTATTTTCAATTTTCTAAGATGATAATTCTGAGAGGCCGATTCGAGTATGTTTTGAGGGCATGTAATTGAGCTTTAATACTACAGCTAATATGAGAGGAAAATTCCAACTTAGTTAATAGTAATAGTGATGGAAACATCACTTGTAACAGTGCAGAAAATTTGAAGTTACATACACAAGTTAACCTTCTGAAGTGTTGCAAAACTCTGCTTTTATTTTTTTTGAAATTGTCTCAAGTTTTATACTAACATTTTGTTTATCCTGCAGCCAAGCTTGGGGCCCTCACATTGATCTTCGCGACCCTCGTTTTTTGGCCTTTGCTGCAGCTGAACACCAATTTTTGCAATCAGAGTGTGACGACTATGATTTAGCAAATGGTGGAGTTCTTACTTGTTTCCGCTCTGTTGCTATCATTGTAAGCTAATTCACCTTAACTATCAATGTAGACTTCACTTAAGTCGGAACTTATTAAGCAAAGATGTAAAATGTGAAATTTTGTGTGTGCAGTTGATGCTAATCTTGCTGGTACGTCAGACTCTACTACTTACAAGAGATTTTGGACTACTGCAAGAATCTCCTTTCTTCACTGTAAGTCATAATTAACGTCTTTATAAACTGTAGGAATAAATATGTTTTTTTTTATTGTCTGAGAAAATGGAATGGCAATTGTTGCCTGTTGGTTTTGATTGTTACTATTAGGTTGTGTTGAAAATTTTGTGGTGTTTTGATGGTTATTCTGCAGTCGATTTTTTAAAGCTATATAGAATAGGTTCCCTTTGTTGAATATCTTTCTCACCGAAAAAATATCTCCCATGTATTGCATTACTGAACCTTTGCCGGAGGGCCCTTGAACAAACACTTTATTTGCATATTCTTACCACATTCTGGTTGTGACCACTTTCTTTTTTTTTTGGTGAATGGTTGTGACCACATTATAAATGCTGAAACCGTGCTTAATCCATTCTTCAAAACCTGTATAGTTTTGCTCGGTTGCTCCTACAGTTTTATTATTACTAGAAGTCCATGCTCCGTCATCAAAAGTTTATGTTGATCCCTTTTTTCTTTTTCCAATTCAGTATCAGATTTCCGTTCTTCAGCTAGCTGGTTTTCTGCTTCCGTGCTATGTGCTAGCCCGTTCATGGTACATTGCACAATTGCGAAGGAGAAGACAGGTTTGTCTATTCTTAAATACATTGAATTCGTCATGTACTTTGCTGTGATATCAATACGAAGAATTCCAATTTGATAGCAAGTACCCAGTACAGAAAAGTGCTGTAAATCATCCCCTTAACTAATTCGCATTGAATTTGTTTCCTCATCAGGGCTGAGAGCAAGTGTAGGCGGTGTGGCGTTTAACATATAAGGTGGCTGAGTTTACCCTTGGATGCTAGCAATAGCTGGGATTCAGCGTACATAGCCTTTGATGATGATGAATTTACTCTGGTCTAATGATCGTGTATCTTAGCTTCATTGAATGCTACTAAAACAAGGAGCATTCGTATGATGTGTATTCTCGTGTAACGTAGGAACTCGGAAGAAATTGTAAATGTGAAGAGCTTACTAGATGACCAAATTGATCATCTTGCCAATCTGAAAAGATTTAGGCCTCAAAATCATGCTCTCTTGGCATCATTTCTCCCAATTTGATGCTTCTGCTTCTTCCGTTCTTATCATTTCGAAGTTATTTTATTCACATCCACAGAGCATACATATTGGAGATTGAGTTAATTGGGTTTACTCAGTGTACACCTAAAGGGTAGTGGTGGTAGCGGTTGCATGTTTCTAATTTTTTTTTAAAAAAACATTATCAATCAATGGAGATAGATGTGCAAATCAGCTGAACTCAACCAAGTGAGCATTTTAAACCCCTGAACATCAGGGGTGAGGGTGTGTACAAGTTGCAGCAGTTGAAGCATCTTAATTCCCTTTACTTTCGAACTGAAATTTTTTGAACTGACCTGACCTGAGTTTAAGTATAAATTTATACTATGCACACTTGAAGTGAATGAATTTGAATTGAACTGAACACACCTTAAATGAAAATAAAGCGAACATGACCTAAATTAGAGGACAAAAGGGCTACAATTGAATCGAACGAACCGAACATTGAGCTTGACGAACATAGACTATGGCTCTGTCCAATTCGTTTCAAGATTTCTAAATAGATCTTAACTGGACTGATTGTACCTCAAGTCCTCAACTATCATGATTAAGTCGGGTCGAGTCGTAAAATTTACCAATTTACAAGTTTTTAGATCTCAATTAAACTTTTTTTTTTTTGGTCTTTTTTGAAGAATTGGTACTAAATATTCCTTTTTATACCGCCAAATAATTATTTCCATATATAACATCCGCTACGAGTTTTTGGCCATTTAACCCCTTGTATTTTTCATAATAGGCAGATTGACCCCTGTATTATTTTAATAGGCTATTTACCCCCTGTATTTTTTGGAAAGGTGCCACTTGCCTCTTTCTTCAATTTTCCGTTCAACTTGAGTAACGGTGTTAACTTTTCCACTAACTTTTGCCGAATTACCCCCTTGTATTAAATATAAAAGGCGGATTACCCCCTTGTGATTTAATATAAAAGGCGAATTACCTAATTTCTATTAATTTTATTTATTTCAACAATTTAAATTAAAAAATGAGAAGAAGTGATAATTGTTCGATAAAAATTTGTTATAACATTATTACGGATATTAACTCCCGATTAAATATTATAATTTTTTTTAGAAATAAGTTTTTTAGTTATTTCCCTATTGCAAACTAATTGTTTTCTTTAAATTAATCACAGATTGATCACATTTATTTTATAGGGTAATCATTATTTTTTTAATAAAATAACACATTTTTCAATATAATATGAAAATACTAATTTTTTTTTACATGATACATATTAAAATTTTATAAATTTTCTATTTTTTCTAGGATGGAATTAATATATTAACTAGTTATTTATTAATTTTCTAATCAAACTTTTGCAAATGAGGAATGTAAAATTTACCTTCTCAATGTATTTATATTAGTTCTTTTATTAATATTGAACTTTGACATTCATTTGATTATTTTTAATTATTTATCTTTTGAGTGCATATTTTACATGATATTAGTAGTTATTTAATTACACTAAATAACAAATTATATTAGCATACATACAAAAGATTTTAAATTTTAAGCAAAATAATATTCAATATAAATATATAAAAAACAAATGGTGTGTTTAATATTAATTTAAGAAATTATATTACTTTTCTTATTTTAGTCAATAAGTTCTCATTTAAAACTATTTATTTAACTAGTTAAGCAATTATTCAAATAAATATGTTATCAAATGAGGCTCAGTTGCGGTAAAGGAGAGTGTGTTGCACTCTCTAACGGAGGGGCCAAATTGCACTATTTAAGAAAATACAAGGGAGCAATCGGTCTTTAAAATTTATATAAATGGCCCAAAACCCCATCCTCTACCTATATAACTTCACAATGTCTGTTTTCTTCTGCATCTCCATCCATCTCCATCTCCCTAACCCCCAACTCCTCTCCTCCTGTACGGCTGTACCAAAACCCAAACGCCCTTCTGCTTCCTTCCGTCCCAACTTCTGAAGCTTATTTCGACTCTAAACTTCCGTCCGTGTACGGGAGTCTGCAAGTCGCGATTTTGTCCAGGTGAGTATAGACTCTTTTCGTGAATCTTCATCATGCATTTTCAAGTATTCTGAATTATCTTCTCGTTGTTAGCTCTAGTTCATTTAGGAACTTTGTGTTAGTGATTACTTAAGCTGCCTATTAAGTTTTTCTTCAATCTTGATTATGCACTTTCACTGTTTTGGTTAAATCAAATTGATTCAGGTGCTTTCTGTTACTGCTTTCTGTTGGTGATTCTGTGTTTAATCTCAGCATTCTTCAATCTGGATGTAATGGTGTGGTTTATTCAAATTGATTTGGGTACTCTCTGTTAGTGATTCAGCTCAGCAATCAGCATTCTTCAATCTTGATGTGGTTGATTCAAATTGGTTCAGCTAATTTATCTTTGTGATTACTGATTACGTTGGGCGTTTCGTTTTAGTTTTTATTCAGTCTTGATCATGCATTTGAGTTCCCCAGTAGTATAAAATCTTGTTTTTGTCGAATCAAATTGGTATAATAGGTATAAGGTATTATCAAGTTTTTCAAGATTCCGCCTTGAACTTGTTTTCTTTTTCTATCAAGTGTCCTGTCAAGATCAGTAGTCTCAAACATCTTTTAATTACTATACATAGATTTTATTATCACCAATCACCAGTATATTCTTAAGTTATATACAATAATCCAGATCATGTTACATTATATACCTCAATATGTATCTTATACATACTTGTGTTATCTTTTGTGAAAATATGAATTACATTGCTGTTCTACTTTTCTAGAAACAGCAACTCGTTCTCTAATTATGAACTAGAGAGTTAAGTTTCTTCCAAGAGAAGGTTTTTATCTTCTTTGTTGTGTTGTTTTGTAATTGTGTATCAATTACCCACCCAAAAAGGATTGTTGCTTTCGAGCTGCAGCCCTGCTCTTTTAGATAGTGGCATGCGTACATTGTTTGTTCTCTTTCTGTTCTTTCCCGTTCTATATATCTTTCTGTTGCATGGTAATTCTTGACTTAATAGTAATAATTATTCGTCCCATATAGATAAAAACATAAGTATACATCTCGTATACTTTTTTTAAGAACCTAGAGTAGTTTACTTACTGTAATTCTTGGAATCATGAGTTTTCTTTTATCATACTTGTGTTCAAACACAAAATGATATTCTCCTATATTATATATTTAATAAACCAGAATTATACTTCTTGTGTGCTTCACTCAAGTATGTAAGTATGCTAAACATGTACTTAAAATCATAATTACACATCTAGTGTGCCATAAGTTTTACTTTTCATATATTTATGTTGAAACTACAGGTATACTTCTCGTATACCATAAGTATACATCTCGTATACCATGATTATTACTACTTTTCATATATTTTTATTGAAAACCATAAAAGTATACATCTCGTATACCATAAGTATATTCATCATGTACATTCTTGAAACATCATAAGTATACATCTTGTATACCATAAGTATATTCCTCATATACATTCTTGAAACATCATAAGTATACATCTCGTATACCATAAGTATACTTTTCGTATACCCTAAGTAGTACTTTACGTATATTTCTATTGAAACTATGAGTACACTTCTCGTATGCCATAAGTGTTACTTTTCATACACTTTTATTGAAAGTATAAGTATGATCTTCGTATACCATAAGTATTACTTTTCATATGTTTCTACTGAAGACCTTATACATCTTGTATACTATAAGTATAATTCTCACATACAGTTCTTGAAACATCATATGTATACTAATCTTCAAAACCAAAAATTCAGTTTCCATATAGGCTATAGCACAAGTATACATCTCGTATACACACATCTCATTACCAGGGGCATATTTCTCTTATACATTTCTTGAAATCCGTAGATATACTTATTGTATACTACTATTTATCTTTGATGCAATAGTATTAGTATACATCCTGTATACTTCACTTAAAAGTCATAATTATACTTTCTATATACTTGAAATCGTAGTATACATCTCGTATACCAGATATTGTGGTTGAATTGAACAGGATGTTGACACCGGAGATGAAGTTGACAACAATGGGCAAATAGAGCCGCTGAATGGAAAATTGGAAGTGGTTGCAAACAACGACGTCAAATAGGTATGTAGGTACGTGAAATCGTGAACTACGAGGGCTTTGATTCTTGGTAGTTTTTAAAAAATATCGAACAATTTGTTGCCTGCTTCTATCGATTGATCTTTTCAAGTTCATGCAATTCAGCCGAGATTTGCCGACCACATTAGAAATATTGGCATCTACTGAATCTTTACGGGACATCTGCAGGATGCTCTATAAATACAGTTTATCACATTTAGTTTGTACTAATATACTAGATCAGGGTCCGAACAGCTTATTGAGCTGTAGATGATTGATAGCTTTCAATTTAAGAATGGATAGGGCTTCGGATTTTATGACATCTTGTAGTACAGTTTGAATGTTTCTCAAGTCATGGCATGCTGTTGTGTATCTTTCCTGTGCAAATATCGCGATTCTTGATTTCCAAATTATTGTGTAGCAGTTTGATCATTTTGCTAATTTGATTCGAACTTCAAAATGTTTAGAGAACAGTTTTAGTTCTTATTGTCATTGCTTTGCATTCTGATCTTGACTTTAAACAGTTCAGTACCTTGACTGGAAAATGATTTTATTTGTTTGTCTGTGCACTGTTGAATCTAAGAGCTCCTAAAACCACAGAACTCAGAAGTGTTTTTTAAAGGGATCCAGTAGCTTACTTTGTTAAGTTTACGTTTTCGATACATGAAGGTTTGGTTTTTTAGTTCGAATTGGTTCTTTTATATTTTTGAGGCTGTTGCTAATTCTGATTGCAACTCAATTCCAGAAAAATAAATGGTGAAAGAGTTAGGGCTATGATAATCTATGAATTATCGGAAAGAGGAAGTACCTCTGTACCTACACCGTTGTGATGGAGATTTTTGGACTATAAAAAAGACCAGGATTTGTCTCTGTGGTTTAGAAACCAGCCGTGCATTACTGGCGACATGTAGTCCGAGTGTTGTGTCAGCTGGAGATGAAAACAATCCGGCACCAGCATGTGCCGCTGCTACATGAGGCTCATCAGCTGCAAAAGGATGTGAATATGACTGAAGACTGATGAGAAGCATAAGCTTGGATGATATTCATGTATGTTTTGCTTCCTCATTGGCCTCATCCTTGTGTCATCTTCCATACATTATTATGTGCAGTACAAGCAGTAAACCAACAAGCTGTTGTATAGTTATGTAGCTCGTAGAAACGGTACATGCTCTTGAATTGTTCTGTATGTCCTTGTGTAGGCAATGTACACTAGATGAAAGATTGAGTTCAATCTAACAATTTCTGAAATTGTAGGAAACACCAGCATTCTAGTGAGGATAACAGGATTTTACTGTTATCATCAGAGAAACACGCTTACTGATGAGACGATGTCAAGACTCGAATAAAAGTTTGTTGAGACAGTAAGTCGGTTGATAAGTTCATACTAAACCGAGCCAATTAGCACAAACTTTCATCCTCTTTATGATCGATTACAATCATATCGTAGCAGATACGCGGTCCCTCCTGCTCTATTCACATATACGACTACAGCATAAATGAATATTAGCTGTGGAAGTATGTCATCTTCAAATATATGAAAATCAACACGTCTCAGAAATGGGCCATTTTTCAAGGCCACGCATTCTGTCGTTTAGAAGAATATCAGTGTGATTAGTGAATTACCTCGGGAGAAAATTGGGAACAATTATTATTGATCCGAAAAAAAGTGTGATTAGTGAATGCGATTGATTGATTAAGTTGATGATAGTTTGTTTGATGCGGCTTATTACATGCCATGATTTCCGGTGGCATTTAGCAAACAGAGGAATCTCTATCTGCACTTGCTTCCAAGTTTCAACTCAACTAATCAAATTTTCGGACAAGATAATATTTGCTGCATAGCTAATGAAAATGACAACTCGGGTCCGGGTTGAGCTAATAACCATGTACGTGTCTTTGTAACTTCATCGGGTCGTATTCGATTGTTGATTTGTTCTCTTTTTCTTTTTTTAGTCAAATCTCATTTATTTGTTCATGTCTCTTACTTGACTTTCATGTCTCATTCAACTCTGATTATATACGTAGATTGTTGGTAGTCGGGTGGTGAGCTGAAATAACCGTATTCTGGAGTTTACATGATTGATTTTTGAAATGACTAGTGAGTGATTATTAACTACTCCAAAATTGAAAATTAGAAGATTTCTATTCGTTTAAGCTGGTTGATTTTGTTCGTGCAATCACTAAAATCATCTTCGTCTAATTCAGAACTCGTGGTTTGAAGTTGAGACCACGACTTCTCAATTAAGCTCTTTTAATCAGAATTTATCTGAGGTTGATTGATTGTTCATTAGAGGTTGAATGGATGTCTTCATTGAATTGATCCAAAATTGTGTGGGTTTCTTGAGCTTGCAATCTGATCACTGGTACTAGAACAATCTTTTCAATGTGACATTTATTCAATATTGTCTACGTTAGAGTCTTAAACTCTGTTCTTTTCAACTTAAGTTTAGATCTATTCACTTTAGTTCAGATTCATTCAGATTTAGTTAGTTAAAATTTATATTTTACTTCAGATCCATTAAGTTCAGTTCCGTTCAGTTCTGAAATGCTCAACTGAAAAGAACAAAATTTTAATTGGATTAACGTATTTTAGGTGGAAAGTTACGGAAAAAGTGTCAATATTCATATTTTAATATCAGTCTTGATTTCTTATAGCTTGACTTTAAGTCTTTACCCATGGATTTAACTATTTATTTGATGTGCACTTGCACACTTTATGATGTTTTAAACGTTCGGAATGTTTGAAAATAAAATACTATATATTTTCAAAGATAATGAGTAGATACATG
The DNA here is from genome assembly GCA_036897195.1 of Plantago coronopus. Lineage (NCBI taxonomy): Eukaryota > Viridiplantae > Streptophyta > Magnoliopsida > Lamiales > Plantaginaceae > Plantago > Plantago coronopus. The sequence goes on from JAYMSL010000410.1 coordinate 24,364, forward strand.
GTATTTTCCTTTCATTATATAACTAAAACATCATTTCTAAATTTTAAATATCATATCAAGTTCTTTATTATTTATAATTAATCATCATCTTTAAAGTATACTACTAGTAGACATTACTCTGCTACTAACAGGGGGAGGCGGGCAGGGGCCAGGGGCAGTCGCATCCCCTAAATTTCGAAAATTCACGTATTATACACACGAAGTGTTTAAATTGTAGTGTTTCATCCCTCTTCTAAATTGATAAAATATTATTTTCATCATCCCAAATCTAACTCCTGACTTCGTACCTGACTACGAAGTTTTTATTTTAAAACTTGATGAACTGAATGAAACTGGGACGATTACAACTCATAATCATTAATATGAGTGGAGTAATTTGCCATTAAGTTTCTTAAAAAAATCCCATAATTAATTGAGAAACGTTTAGGAGAGTCCACTACTAAATGTGGTCTTTTCAAAAAATACAATTAAAAACATTACCTATTTGCAATATAACATTACTTATTTTAACATAAATATCAATTATTTACATCAAACATCAACTATTAACAATAAACATCACCTATTTTTTAATAAACATCAACTATTTTGCAATACATCAACGGTTTACCATGAAACATCGACTATTTACATTAAACATCAACTATTTTGCTATGAAATA
>JAYMSL010000411.1:0-25022 GCA_036897195.1 Plantago coronopus
TTGAAATGGCCTAAAATAGCTACCAAACAGGGTATTTTACTCAACAACACTTCACAATACCCACTTTAGGCCCGGTGCCAAAATACCCAGAAAACATCACTACAAAATACCCACTATCTACCAAACGGACTCTTAATGCTTCGTTTGAAAACCACAAGAGAATGTTAATAGTCCTTCAGATATATGATTGGCATATGTAGAAATTGAAGAGATTTTACATGCATCTATTGGGGGTATAGGGGTTGAAACATTTTGTTAAATACTTGAATATAAAATCGGTTTCACTAACACAACATAAGATGAACATTGACATGAAACTACAACTTTTCATTTATGTTCACCATAACAACTAAACCGGACTTCAATTTTCGTTCATCAAACGTAAGATTAGCATTCCCATGTATATCAACTTGAATGTTCTATAGAAATTAGAAGTTAGTGACTAATTAAGGGTGGCAAAATGGAGGAGATATGACTCGAACTTCGGTTACGTGAGTTTTGTGATTCATACTGAGATAAATTTGTAAGTATATATAGAAACTCTTCAAAGAGTTCAAAATAAAACCAACAGTTTTACAATCCGATCAACTATGTTTACAATAAACATCGTCTATTTGTGATACACATCAACAGTTTTACAATGAATATCAACGAATTCACATAAACATTACTAGTAGTTTTACTTAATTTATAACTATATACGATACGCATAAACTATTTACCATGAACATAAATATTCAATATTGAACTAAGTTGTTTTACATATCATGAATATAAATATTGATAACATTAGAGTTCATCTCTAGGGACTGTCATAAGATAAAAGCCGAAATTTTTAAATCATTTGTTTGCGAATACTATTTCTTGAATTCGCATAAAAATGTCTTCTCTATTTTTCAAATTTCAACACGTATGTGAAAACTTTTCGATGGATCCATACCATGTACCAGATACGTGTCAATGCATTCTAGGATATGAGTTCAATCACCATTTGATCAATTTTTCTAACTTGGAAGACTTTCCCTAGACAGTTACAAGTATGATTATCAAACACTTGCAGGCATTAAAAATAACACTGCTGAAAGAGAAATATTGGAAGTGGTTGGTTACACCATCATCCGTCATAGTTTAAGACTAAGCTTATTTTAAACATGTTTATCTAATCTAATCGTCATTACAACTACGTGTAATGTACAGAAATGACATGTTGCAAAACTGTGGATTTCCTCAGATTTGCTCTTGTTGATTCTGTGATTAGTTTAACTCACTTGTCAAGTTTGGTAGAGACATTTATCAACGAAACTATTATAGTTTGATTAAGATTGGCAATTAACTTCTGTAATTAGTAGGTAGAATGGATTGGTATATCTATCAAGAAAGAACACTTTGTTTAATACTATACAATTAACTATCTTAATCTCTGGAATAGACATTTAAACAATCAAAGTCTACATATCCTAGTAAAGATAATTTTTAAAAAGTCTGGTTGAAGTGTAAGACTGGTGAATTATTTAATTCAGAATCTGAATATTTCTGCTGTTAACAAGAAATAGATTCCTCAAAGTATGTTCCTTGGGAGAGATTACATATATTCGTATAAAAATGTGAATTTATCAAAAAGATCTACACTAGTCCGAAAATTAATTCAAGTTATATAGCATATATAACAATAAAATAAGGGTATATTGGACTGGTTGCGGTTAATCCAGGATAATGGGACTTTAGAGTTTAGGTCCCTTAAAAAAACGGTATAAGAGTCATGTGTAATATGTCAAACTTCTACGTCGACGGTTTATACTTATTTATGTACGTACGTACGTACATGTAAGATATGTAAGAAGATAGAAACGACAAACCATCTCGTCGAACTTTTGGGATTATTGCAGTACTGGAAACTATACTAGTTATGCATAAACATCATGAGGTCCATCACTGGAAACCAGTCTGGCAAGAAGTGGAGATCTAAGATAACAATGGAGAGTGCCAATTGTATAAGAAACAAATTAAACAACAGTTTCTTTTCCTTTGTTTTATTTTTGAAATTTAAATACTGCTAGGAAACAAAGGATAGTTGGATGGCCATGAGACACATGCATCTGGGAAGTGGTGCAGAAGATAGATACTCATCACAGCCAATTCACTTGTAATGTTGGCTTAGTTCTTGGACTCAACATCACTGTCTTTCTGGCATTTTGAGACTGACCTATAACAAACTAGCTTGTGAATTTAAAGATGATTTTGACTGCTAAAAAAAAAATTAATATGACTGGCAACAAAAAGAGCTGGCTGGCCCTTATTGTTTTTGTTGTGTATAATCTCACTTTGAGCCAGTTCTGAATCAAAGGAAGCATTATGGCTCAATGTGCCTTATTCTACAACACCCCATTACTCCAAATTCACTTCTTTTGTCCTCGTTCCAGCCACTTAAAACTCGCATTTATTGCGTGCGATAAGTTTGGCTTTCCAACTTGTTCGTCTACTATATATTAATTAAATTATGTTAATGTAGAGCACCACGGTATGTATAACACACTAGATTCCTAGAAGTCTCAAAACTGCTATAAAGTATAAACCTTTGTGTATATTGCGAATGGCTTTTCTGTTTCCTTTCTATTAAAAGATTAAATTCTAGTACATGGACATGATGTTTGAACTACCTGGATAGTAAAGGTAAAAGTTCCTCTGCAGTTTCTTTTGTTCTAATCAATGGAGTTCACCATAATCATTGAAATGATCAGATTTGAAGATGGTGAAGCACCAAACATTACTCAATTAAATACACCAAATGTGAAACAGTTGCTTCAAGAAATTGGTTCCCATGGTATTGGCTCAATCACTGTCTTTTGTGATCTTTTGTTATCTTATGTTATCATTAGCATGAAAAAGGCTGACACTATATCATGCAAGACTTCCAATTTAGAGGATTTGTACCAACCAATTCCAAAAGAAGAAGGAAAGAAAAGAAAAGGAAATGGAATTACTTCATATTAAGCAAAGGGTCATGAGTCATGACAATTCACACCCTTAATTTCGACTTAAATCTCTCCTCAATCGTTACAAACGTAAGAAACACAACCTCTGAGTCGAACTAGATACACACATTTTCGATGTGTAGTTTAGTAAGTTATGGGAATATTTATCTAGTTTTCGAACAAAGAAGGATTTATGCGTAAATGGGAGTAGATAGTCCTTTTTCTTTCTTTCATGTAATTAATTTTCTTATCTTGAATTCTTGAGTATAGGTGGTGGGAATAAAGGGATGGGGGCTGGACAAGACAACCTCTAAGTCGAACTAGATACACACAAATTCAATGTGCAGTATAACAAGTTAGAGGAATGTTTATCTAGTTTTCGAACAAAGAAGGGTTTATGCGTAAATGGGCGTAAATAGTCCTTTTTATTTCTTTAATGTCATTAATCTTCTTATCTTGAATTCTTGACTATAGAAAGATGGGAATAAAGAGATGGGGGATGGACTTGGATAAATCATAAATGTAGAGAAAGCATCTAGAAGTCTAAACATGTAAATATACATCTCAACCAAATGAGTGAAATGAATCAAGAAACTAACCATTACCATCATACAATTAACATAATTAATTTCTACATGTCTCTACACTATACTCAATGACCCCATCCATCAAGGATTGAACTCTTGTGCACTCAAATCATTGCACGTTGGACTAAATTATTAGTCTTTGTAGCTTTTTGTTTAACAAAAGTATTAAAAACAATACTCTAAAAACAAACAAAAAGTAATACAATTATGAATTAACAAATGAAATACCCATTCATGTGGATAAAGAAAGCTTATCCAAGTAAAGAATCCAAAGTAAAAAAAGAGAAATACAAAAGGGTAAGAAATAAGATCCTCCCATCTCCATTTAACCTATTTAATGCAAACATGAAACTATCAACATTCTTATAAATGCTTTTGAAAAGTTGTGTATTAAAATTTGTACTGCCAAAACATTAAATATAAGTCACAAGTATTTGTAATACATAAGAAAGTCATACTACCAAACATACAAATACAAAACAAAAAAATAATAATTAATTCATCTATCCTCTTTCAAAATTCTCATTTTGTTATTTTGGTATCTCTATTAAAGATTTCAATTTCTTCTGTTTTTATACACACTATTTCCACTAACAATAATAAATATATTCAAAAATCAAAGAATTTCACTAACTTTTCAAATCTAATTATATTTAATATCTTTAATTTTCACATTCAATATCAATATTTTAAAAGTTAATATCTCTCTTATTTGTTAATCCAAAAATCAAATCTGAAGGAGACAGATGAAGTAATTTTTTAAAAAAATAAAAGGAATATTAAAGAATAAACCAACTAACCAACCAAGTCATATTCTTGTACCTTAACCACCCTTGTCCTCATATTCTTCTTCTTCTTCCTCCTCCTTCTTGTTCACTCCTCTTTATATATTGCATAAACTTCATATCCTCATTATCAAATTCTTTCTGAAACTTCCTTGAAACCTCTCTATATGAATTAACACAGATTTTGCATTACAAACTCGTTTCAGTTGTTGGGTTTTTCTTTCTTTTCTCCACATTGTTGTTGCTTGGTCTGACATAGTGGGTCAGAATTTGGTTCTTTCTTCATTCATGGATATGTTCTTAGCTTAGCAGACAAGCACTTTTAAAAATTTCCACCCTTGTTACAGAATCTTCTTCAACACATTTTGCATTGACCAATTGGTCTATATAACAAACTTGTTGATCAGTATGAACAAGAATTACATGATGAGGATGAGGCCTAACATTGTGACTGGAGTTTCTTCGCCCGTAAAAGCCGGTGCGGGTGCTGGTCAAGAGCCTGCTGGAGCGTGGGAAGTAAGGCCTTGTGGGATGCTGGTTCAGAAGAGAAACTCAGATTGTCATCAGAATGCAAATCCTGTTCCAAATATTAGAGTCAAAGTGAAGTTTGGTTCATGTTATCATGAAATCACCATTAGTTCTCAAGCTAGTTTTGGTTAGTTTTCTTTCTTTTCTCTTTGTTCTTGTTGGTAAAATTTGAAACTTTTTGAATTTTCTTTGATGGGATTTGGTTCTTGGATGCAGGGGATTTGAAGAAAATGCTAGCAGGTGTAACAGGACTAAATCCACAAGATCAGAAGCTGATGTACAAAGATAAGGAGAGAAATCCCAAACATTTTCTTGATAATGCTGGTGTGAAAGATGGATCAAAACTGGTGCTGATTGAAGATGAACTGAGCAAGGAGAGAAAGTGTATTGAATCTCGAAAGAACGCGAAAATGGAGCAGGCATCAAAGGAGATTGCAGCAATCAGGGTTGATGTTGATAAGCTTGCAAAACAGGTTTGATCTCATTTAGCCAGTTTATTGAAATTCCATTTAGGCCACAGCTTTTTTTGGATTATGTGCATCTTTTCTTGATTGGATGCTCAATGAGAATATGCCTTTCCTGTGTAGGTGGCATCTGCTGAGTTAGATATTCATGGAGGGAAACAAGTTGTGGACAAAGTTTTGTTGAATTTGATTGAATTATTAATGACACAACTCATAAAGTTAGATGGTATTGATGCTGATGGAGATGTCAAGCTGCAAAGAAGGATGCAAGTGAGTTGCTCATAATTGATCACTTCATTTCTGCAGTACTAGTAGTAGTAGTAACTTTTTGTTTCTTGATTTTAATCCTGGAGTTAAAATCTGACAGTCTTGAACTTTGGTAATTATTTGAAGGTTAAAAGAGTGCAGAAGTACATTGAAACTCTTGATGTTTTGAAGATGAAGAATTCTGCTCTAGGGAAAGCACCAGTCATGAGACAGAAGCAGCAGTACAAACTTTTTACAGGACAGATGCCAGTAAATTACCAGAATCACCAGCAGCAGCAGCAGCAGAGGAGTTTTACTGAAAGGGTTAATTCAGGGCCAACTGTGGTAACTACAAAATGGGAGACATTTTGATTTTCAAGGAATTAATAAGAAGTGCAGGTGCAAACAGTAAAATATATAGTGGTACTACTACTTGTATTCAACAAGTCCAAGTGCAAGGTTATATGATCTGTTAGAAGAAGTATGATGAAATGTATAAAGTATGACATGTAGTTTGTTGTTCAAGTATGAATTGAATTGTCTTGAGATGTCTATCCCTCATGGTTTACATTCCTCATGTAATCACAATTTGGCATTTCTTGAAGTACTCTCAAGGTCTAGGTTCTCTTGTTGCATTCTCTACATGGTGAGTAGCATCAAGCAGGAGCAGAGACAGAGGCATGTGGCCGGATGGCCGCCCCGGCCCCCACCCAAACTCCAAGAACCTTTTAACTACGTAGTAGTGCGTTTGTCGTTTAACGTTTTAGTGTATGTGTACATACATATTTGCAATACATGCCGTTTTATGTTTGAAATTTGTTGTACTTGACTTTAGCTTACAAAGACTTGTTCTTTTTTCATTTTTACAAAGACTTCAATGACCAAGATCATACACAAAGAGTCACAACTTATCATGTGCATCCGGTACCGAACCATAGTTTTTAAATTGAATACTCCAAGCTTACACTGACTAGAGACAATTGACAACTCCATACTCACATTATAATTCTGGTATCCGTCTTGCATCATATGCAAGTTCAGGAAATCTATCCTACAAGATATTTCTACGAGTTCGGAAAATCTATGGCACGAAAGTCTTCGAATAACAGAACGGATAACAGATGAAGTACGTCAAGTATTAGGAGTCTAAAATTTCAAAAGCAGGACATGAGCAGAGTTGAACTTTGAGGTCAAGTGACTTGTAACATTTGTTGGCTTTGGTGTAAGTCAGAAAGTGATGATAAAAACATGATGGTGACCCCCCGTGGAGGAGAATCTCTTGTTCCTTGTGAGGCTGCTTGAGAAATAAAATAACAAACCGCCCAAACACACAGCGCTTTTGGAACATTATAAGTGTGACGAGTTGAGCCAAAATGACAAGGGAATGCTTGCTGGTTTGACTTTGAACCACATACATTTGTCTTTTTTTTCCTTCCTTAATTTTATATGGTAATTGTTGGAGAGGCTACTTGCTCTGTTATGCATGCTTCTGAGTTGTTACAATTTGATTAAATGGTGAAGTTGCTGTCATGGTAGAGGATTAGTTCTACATATAACTACTATTTATACATGTATAACTAATTAACTGCTACCTTCTCCAAATCTATATAGCAGGTGGGGAGTACTCACGATAGTAGTCTGATCAATGAGTATATACCACCTCTGTCACAAAATTATTATCATACGAGTTTTTGTGCCGAACTCTTAAATATGATGGTGGTGACAACTTCTTGCAAATAAGTATAGTATTTCAAACATTAGTTTGATTTTTGACGAATATTTTTTTTTTTAACAGGAAATGCCTTTTTTATTGCCGAAACAGGTTATTCACATCGGGTTAACTACACCCACATTTCCTAACTGAGCAGCTAAACCAGCCTGTTGTGTTCCACTACCAACCTTGATCCTTCTAACAAAATGTCTAAACTTGTCCCTTTGAATTGCTTCATGAATCCATCCTGGGCAAGTGTCCCACACAAACAACCTAGATAACAAACTAAGTTGATCAAAAGAGCTAGCATGAGCATGGCCCGAGCTAGGATTGTCATTACTTGTATTACAAACCAAACTACTACCAAATTTAGCTAAACTATCTGCAACACTGTTTGTTTCACGATATACAAACTGCATATTCATGGACTTGAACTGTCGAACTTGAGATTTTTTACGAATATTATTCATTTATGAACGGATCCCAATAATTAGTGACGGTGTATTTTGAAATGCTAGAGAGTAATCACTAGTTCACCCCTTGTACACGCCTCGCAGCTTGACAAGTCTTCTAGGTCTTGCTAAATAAAAAAGAAAAAACACAATCTTAGAATACTTGTTAAATGCAAAATTAATTTTAAGAGGATGTACTAGTGGTTAGTGGTTACGCCTCTAACATATCCTGCCTGCCCAAATAAAGACACTCTTCACGGAATACCACCACTACAATCAAAATCAACTTCTATATCAATCAGGTGCCACAATTTTTACCTTCTGGAGTGAGTTTTGGTCGAGATCTTTTGCCGAATTTAAACAGCCAGTTTCTATTTAGAGGTTACAGAGTCCATCAGATAATTTTTCATGCAAATTGGGAGAGAGTGCAAAAGAGAGTTCTGCTCATGTTCAAGCAATCATCAAAATATCAAATAGAAGTAAAATGGTCACAAATTGGCTCACCCACAAAAGAAAGAATAATAAATATTTATACATGCAAACACGGATGCACTGATTTTTTTTCCCTGTTGAACTATCACACTCAGAAGGAGGTCCCTCAGGCAAAATTTATTGTTCTCACTGTCAGAACCCCCAAGAACACCGTTGATTTCTCTGGTTTGAATAAAATTACAGTTCCCTATCAAGACACTTTCGTTACAAAACTTCATTTTACCTGTAGACTGGATTGATAATAACCAGACCCTCAAAGAATTTTGGACTACATCATGATACACAAGAAGCGATCAATACGAACTTAGCATCTCTTCTTCTGCATTTTCGACCCACAGAGTAAAAGGACACTAAATTCAAGAGCATCAAGTTTCCATCTGGCACAGGCCTGAATGGTGTGGTGATATGCAAGGTCTCTGGCAACAAGTTCTTGTTCCCAATGATAAATAATTCAGGAAACCAGACAGCTTGGAGCAAGCAGCTAGGAAAACTTGAAGCGTGAATGAGAAAGTGAACCCCACAACTACAGAAGCAAGATTAAAATGATAATGTACACGCGGACTGGATGTACAGCTCTATAGCAAGCCGTCGAATCTGGTCACAAGGAAGAAGAATCATTTGCTAACACAAGAACAACTACACTTGGTACTTCATAAGCTTTTCCTTCACAGGCGGCTCCAATGCCAACATGCATTGTTCCCATGCTCCGTTCTTAAGCATCTGTCAATGTTTCACGGGAAATAACACGAATCAGTTTCTGTATCTCCAGTGCAATTATCATATCCTCAATAAAAATAGCAATTCAAATTCATAAAGAAGGTTAGAAGCATTCAAGGTACTAACAAAAGACCCTAAGCTGCATTTTGCCCTCAAAATGTAACTCAGAAAGCATTTAACAAATACTAGTGACTATAATGAATTTGCTTATAAGCTGGTTTTTACCATCTCCGTGGTGGAAGTGCGACTATTTAGATTACAATCTAGTCACCTTCTTTGATCACGGGATCGGACTTAAAAAAGTTCAGCAAGATTCTAGGTTTATACTCTTTACAAAAAACCATGGAGAGAAGCCTACTATCAATATTTAGATACAATGACCAATCTGCAAAGGAACTTAATAAGAAGCTCACTCACTTGCTTATAGCCTTGAAGCACTTGGCAGACTTCATTGTGGAGCTCCTCGCTCCTTATTTCCTGCGAACATAATTCAAGATTTTAATCAGCCACTTGAATTACTTGTGAAGAAAATGAACGGCCATTGAATTCATAAAATATCACTTACATGCCAACTTGCAATAGCCTTGCACATGAAAACAAGAGAATTTACCGCCGCAGATGGGTTTGCTCTAACCTGTAAGATGTCAGGTGGTCAACAGAAAGTTGAAAATTAAGTCAACAGCATAAATTTCCCAGTGAGGGAATAGCTACAAACTTACCATTGCGCATAAACCTCTAAAAGCATCCTCCTTCTCTATGTCATCACGTATCCTAGCACCAATCAATGGCCAAATATGAAAACATAAGTTGCATTACCATTTACCGGGGAAAGGTAAAACATAAAAAGCATGATGCAAAATTGCAAATAGTTAAACCACACAAGGAATTAAAGAATATCAATACTACAAGATTAGCCTAAAGAATAGCACTTCAAACAGTGACTGAAATTGGAACATTTCAGTATTTATCAATTAAGCAACGTCTTTGTTAAAACAACAGCCTTATGACTAACTGGAAGGTTATGCAAGTGCAACTTCTCCTGAATTTCTACAACCACGTGGTATATTGCATGACGGATAGGTTGCAGGAGCCATATGACAATGCTCAACAATCCTTCAGTTAGGATTATCAATTCATGACAGGACACTATGGCAGAAACCATGGGGTAAAGCGACCAGAACTTACATTGACAAAGCAACACACCATGGCTGCATAAAATGGTCCATGTGTGGTGAGACAAGATCTGGACAAACCCAAGCTAATCTTCCTAGAGTAATGGCACTATTCTCTATGAGTGATTTGTTAAGGCCCTGCACAATCAAAAGGCAGAAAGCAATAACATAAGAATAGCATTTGATTCTCCTTTGCACATGAGTCGCATAGCATGGTATATTGTGCAAGAAACAACAATGATTACAAACGATTCACAAATAAATCAAGCACACCTAGTCACAATGGTCTAAGCAGGCAGCCATAGTGAACTTTATTTTAGAAAATTCCAAGACAACCAATTAGTAAAATTGAGGAACAATGAGTTATGCACAATATCTGAAGTTCATATTCCTAAATGGCACCATCAACTGGAAATTCCATATCATCCAATATAATTAACATAGCAGTCATGAAATATACAAAGTGCAGATTTTAGCAATTGACAAAACATCAGAAACCAAGGGGTGGTTAATCACCTCGGGTTGTTGAAGTATCGGGACCAAGCATGATATCACAGGCATAACTATAGGAGACATCTCCTTGTGAACCTGTCATAGAATAAACGTCAAACCGCAACATAAGCTTTCCATAGGAGAGATTTCAAGTGTGCAATCAAGGGCCAATAAAATCAACAGCTGGTGTATAGAGATCTATCATCCGCAAATTAGTAATTATGGTCTGAGAGCACGTGTTTGTAAACCGTGCATGCATAATAATTGAAACTGACAATTAATATAAGATTCTTATAAATCCCTTCGTAAGTTTTATAAAGCATGTCCAGTCAATTGAACATAATAACACTTTCACGAGACCTAATTTGACATATTAATAAAATGATATGTTTATTCTGACAAACAAGAACAGACCTATCTTGACAGATGAATAAAATGATACGTTTTTTTTCTGACAAACAAGAACAGACCTATTTTGACAGATGAATAAAATGATGTCTTTTTTTCCTGACAAACAAGAACAGAGCAGTAACTATATAGACACTTGGACAGTAAAGCTGTAACACAATTATAATCGTCCACGGCTGAGATATATTGCCGCATATGACAAGGAACCATACCTTCACTGCAAGTTCTCCAATAGCCCAACATGCATTATTTGCAACAGACAGTGTCTCCTTTAGCTTTGGGGTACTCTGAAATAAGCATGTAATTCAGGTTATTACGCATGTAATCACACAGCTGTTTCCACCATTTCAGAGTGATAGCTAACTTACTAATTGCTTAGCAGCAACATCGAGATATTCAGGTAATCGAGGATGCAAATGTACTGGACACACCTGATCATATAATAAGAGAAACCCATTAAAAAATTGATCATCCCAACATATACAGAGGAAAAATACACTTGAAGCTAAAAGAGGGAAATTATTTTCCAGCTCTTGTGAAGTCCCTGTGGGGAGAATTTTGTGGTCCCAAAAGCATAACCAGATTGCTCCATACTAGACTTAGCTAAGTGAATGTGCATCAAGCTCAAACAAAGCCATCAACTTACTCTAGCAAGGTCACCAAGCAGTGCAAAAGCACTTTGCCTAACATCATAAGCATCATCCATACAACATTGAAGTAACAAGTCCCTTAAAGGACTCTGGGAGACCTGCACAAACAATAAAAGGGAGAAGAAAATCAGGAACATTTAGATATGTTAATATATATGGAATTATAAGATAGGCACGGGACATCAGAATAGATGTTCGGGCTACTGCATTTAATTTTCAGCAATCAACTACAAGAAAGCAGACAACGAAGCACAACTCAGTTGGTAAGACGCTTCACCTCCAATGAATACGTCGGGGGTTCGAGTCACCTTTGCTGTTTCAAAATAAAAACTACTAGAAAGCAATCCAACAATGTCTATTTTAAGCTCTATTGGTTTTCAATATATAGCACGAGGCCCAAAAAATCATGCAACCCACATAGCAGTCAATTTACAACATAATGCAGATCTTGGTAGCAATTCCTAAAGAAAAACCTCAGAAAAAAAATTCCCAAAGAAAGATTAACTGCCACAACCTTTCCTCCTCATTCAAGTTAGATCAGATTTAACTAACAGGTAACGGCAAAGATCTCCCTCATGCAAACATGGTGATTGGTGAACATGATGAACTAATAGAAAGGCAGAGTGAAATATGAAAGTACCAAACTCTCAATCCCAGGACCAAGTCCTTCAGTAAGTCCTGAGAGCAGATCCAAAGAGCAGACAATGAACTCTTTATCATATTGGGCACCAGCTGAAGCAGGATCAACCTAATAGCAATAGTCTATCAGCAAAGCATTCAAGGAAGTGAAACAAGCACATAAAAGAGAGGAAGAGAAAAAAAAACTACTAACTAAAAACCAGACACAAAAATCAATTTACTTGTAAAACTCTATGATAAAGTGGCAAAAAGATTGGAAGTGATATCAAACAAAAGGAAACGAATGAGACTAAAATGTAGAAGTTAATGGAAGGTTTTTTTTAATAAGTTAATTAATAAATAAACAAAGACACGATATTTTATGATATACATTTCAAAATGGTCAAAAGTAATATCGAAGTAGCAATTACTCGAGGTGAACCAGTGATATCATGTAACTAAGACCTTTGCCAATTGTTGAGTCTGTATGATGTTCATGCACCTCTGGAAAACTGGCTGAGCGAACTGTGCAAATCCAGTACCCAACGCCTGAAAAAAGAACTTGGTTATTCACTTCCTATGTTCCATATATTCATACAACGGAGTTCATATTCTCAAAATGGCAGCTTGACTAGAGTAGCTAAAACAAGAGATACGATGAGGCAAAGCACATATATGTTTCTCACATATATAACATACTCCACAGAATTCAAGTTCGAAAACAGCAGAGTAGACCCAACAACTCAAAGGTTACAATGTTGGTCCTTCGGCAATCCCATCACAAAACCCCAAAAGAAGTCGCACCTAAGAAATATTTGCTGTAAAGTGTGGGGTGTTGCTCCATTTAAATACATAAGAGAAAAGCTAAAATTCGATTTACCTATAAAATATTCGAACAGAACACTATCAGGAGAAAATAGTTTCTCACAACCACGGCATTATAACTTTATGACAATAGCCTATCTAATCATGTTTTTATCAACTGGAATTTACTAAAACAAAAAATCAAATTTCATCACGTGTTCAGAAACTTCAAGCAGCACTAAACTCTGATCTTATTGATCACAACTTACTAGAAGAAAAAATCAAAATCATATTGTGTCCACAGTTGAAAAATACCTGAGCTATGGATGTAAAGCATTCCAAGAGCGGGAAAATATCTTTGTCGGAGTTTGAAAGTTGCTGCCACTTACCAATCAATGGGGGCATCAAGATTTCGAGATAAGAGGGCTGCAATTTTACATGTATTAAATTAGCACAATGAGATATCAGTCAAGAGCTGAACAATAAAAGCTTCACGCCAATTGTGAAGAAAGACTGGAGCAGAAATATAGCATAGAACTTGCCAGCACCATCACAGATTCGTACCTGGTTCAGTTCCCCTCCAACGGCATCTGCTAATGTTCCAATGGCATCATAGACAATTCTAAGGTTTCTCCTCTGCACACGAATGGGGTAGCACACCATTAAGAAACACAATAGGGTGATAAGGAGCAAAACAGATACTGAAAAGATTAAGAGTACTTGTAATTCATCCAAAAAGAGAAACAAAACATATGGAACACAAATCGACCTGATATTTTCCAAATGCACACATTAAGTGCTGCAAAATGATTTCCAACCGTGGTGCTAACTCATCTGCAGCCTCCTGTATACAATAATTTTGGGATTGTTACACATATTACTTACACCCACAATAGATTTGAATAAAAGAGTGGTGATACAGACATGGAGAGAAGATAGAGGGGGTAGGAATGACCTCTTCAAGTGTCGCAAAAGCTGAACAGGCGGCCTCTTGCACCCGCTTATTATCGTCCAAAATTCTTCGTAACAGCCCAATGAGGATTTTATCAAATTGGTCATGGCCTTCTTGGTGTGCAGTACCCTAGAACACACAGGCAGAGATCTATCAAGACATCATGCAAGTAAACTGCACAATCACAAACAAATAAAAAGGGTACAATTTACGAACAAGAGTGCTAATGAATCTTTTCCAGGTTGACCACCAAAAGTGGAAATAGACATGATCATCTCATTAATTTTCAATAAGCAGGAATAAAATTGACTTCAGCAATTGCAGACAGATTAAACAGGCTGGATTCCTGTCTAGGGTATATTTAATATTTATGAAATGAAATCCCAATCACATTTCAGACTTCAATTTTGGAAAATGTTCGAACAAATGGGGTACATGATTGCATTATCAAGGATGCAAGCGGCCATGGAAAGAGAGGAAACATCAAGTATACTAAATGCGGTCGAATGTCAACAGTTAGCCAACACATAAGGGCGAAGGGAAAGATTTCACATATTACCTTTTTCCCCTACAAGTAAGTTCTCTCATTTCTATACAGAGTGTTCCAATAACATAACCTCTTTCAGCATTTCTATATTTTCGTGTGCATGTGTTCGTAATTTTTCATCTAAACCTTAACCAAATCATAGCTCCTAAATATTGTCACATATAAGTTAACTTTTCATGTTAAATGTTATGGGTCAATATATCCATATTATAATTTAGATTTCTTAATACTTGGGATCTGATTGGAGCCAAATTATATCAACGATTAAACGCCAGACACAACTCACTAATGCACTAGAAAGATTAACACATCAAATGGAAAATTTTCCTTCAATGATTTAAAAGTTCCTATTAACATATTCGATTGATGTGATTAGACTCCCAACCATTCTTAACTACTATGCTCTATATTAACTTAAAATATATGGTGAAAGCTCAAGATCATTCTGAATTCTAAGCAAATAGGTGGAGAATCATAATAAGAAGTAAGAACCATATACAATGGTTTGGCTAAGCTCCTGGCAGTGTTAATAGAAACTTGGAGACAGTATCGTATTACAAACATATTCAGAATTCAAAACTAATACTATACCTGAACAATATATTTGCTAAAACGTGAAAGAGTCCAGCAAGAGATGCTTCTTATCAGAGGAAATTTATCATCCAAGAGCGGAATAAGAAATGTAATAATCTGCATAGAAAAGAGAATTATTAGTCACATGCTAATCAGGTTCACAGGGCAACAGAGAATAGTTTTACACTTAAAAGAATATGAACAAAATCATCATAAGAGAAATATATCAGGAAAACATAAGCATAACATTCTGCAACTAAGATTCTCAAGCAAGAATCACCAACAATTGCTGGACAATTTATAAAGTAGTAGATGCAAAGAGCAACACTGGTAAAGTAAGCCAAAATATAAAATTAGAAACTCATGGAACATGCAAGGATTTGTTCGCTAACACCAATATCAACAAAGCTGGATAAATCATAAACTAATTGCTGGTTAATATTACAAAAATGTACTACCTCAGACAGATGAGGATAGAGGCCATTAATGCAACCCTCTCCTATCGCACCTAGGGCCAACACTGCAGCTTCCCTGTCTTTCCAAGCCTCGTCACCAGTAGCAGACAACTTTGACTGCAGAAAGTATAATAGAAGTTCAATTATAGTCAAACCAATTTTCTAAAGAAGACAAAACAAAACAAAGGAACCAAGACGTGCATGATCATAAAGCTAAACAGCTTCCTTTAACAGAAGAAAAAAGGTTCTCAGGCAAAAGCAGTGTTTTCCATTGATACAATCATGTATACTATGCATAAAGCGCTACAGCAAGAGTGTGTCTGACTACCAAACACTCCTCATAATTTAGCACTCAGAAAAACACTTCTAAACATTTGTGGGCACTGGGCACACATATCCATGTTATCCAGTTGATGGAAAGACACGCGATCAATTTGATTTACCGAATTCCTTCACGGCAAAGATCATCCACAAAACCCAATGAATATTCTCTATTCAATTTTAAAAAACTGCTACGCTCTTTAGCACGAGATTTTGAGTCTCGCGTGTCTACCATGTCACCACCAAGGCAGTAATTAAACAAAAGTTATCTCCAATTTGGATCGTAAAAGATCAGGATTATATTAAAGAAAATTCAAGAAGGAAGTTCTAAGGAATAACATGAATACTCAAATAAAAATAAAGAACAATACATGAACCCAAGATAACTAAAACACCTGCACGATGGGCATCAAGGTCGGCAAAATGTCATCCCCAAACACATTTGAGAGAAAATCCAATGCAGCTGCACTGCATTTTCGTAAGTTCCAAACATTTACAATGTCATCATCCTGCAATTAAAGAGAAAGGCACTTCAATAATCAAGATATCATACTACAATTCCAACAACAACCAAAAGAACCACAGGGTATTAGGATTAGATCTAGCATTGTTATGGAGCCAACAAAAAGTATGTTCACCAGTCCCAAAATTGCAAATGACGGATATAACAAACATACCTCATCTTCCCCATCTTCTGAACCATGGAAACGTGAAGAATGGAAGCGGGGTTTCATATCCTGCACGAAATGTATTACGAACATTAAAGCAGAACATGATCCAGAAAATAATAAATAAATAAAAAGTGAAGTGCACTGTACCTGTTCCCTGTCTGGAACAGATCCGTCCTCCTGGAACGGCAATAAAATAAGAAAATCAGTATTACTAATTAATATCATGAATTGCTCAAATACGACGGTTTAAGAGATGAAACAGATAGACAACCTCAGCTTCCAAGAGAGATTCATCATCATCAGCATATGCCATGTTCGACAGTAAAGTCTACAGAATTTGCATGGATTGTAAGTATCCAAGATTAGTACCAACATATGTGATTATTAGCAAAACATTAATTACAGCTTGAACCTACCGGTATAAGGCGAGGTAGAAATTCTCTCAAATTTTCAGGTGGCAATTCAGCTTCACAATAAGCAGACCTGGCAAACAAAAATCAGTTCTCTAGGTACACCAACTCCAAATCCAGCAACCACAAAATAAAAATACTTAGGATACAAGAATGGTTAAACCGAATGCATTGCAGTGCCTTTTTCACATTCATATATTTTTAGTTCTTTCTTGACTTTCCAAAAACTCTTATCTTTATCAACCCCACGATTTTCGCAGTTGAACTATTGGCATAAAGATTCCACGAAAGTGAAACAGATACCATGACAAAAGGAACTATTTATTGATTACCAAGCGATCGTTTGTTCTCTTCTTTCCATACAAAAGTTACCCATTTCACCAGTTTATTTACTACTCTCTGTTTAGAGCAGCTCCAACCCTACTAATTGGACTCATAGATATCTCAACTCAAAAAAACTGACTAATTACATACCACACATCGTATTAAAGGATCTCTGTATAGAAAACTGAAAACCATCAAGACAAAGGGATAGTTTGCTAACCCGAACACAATTTGGAAAAAATATGGACATGTTGCAAGACACAAATTCCTTACCAAAACTCACAAGCTTCTAGAGCCACATCATCATCAGAATCCTTGTTGACTAGCAACATATATTCGATTATGTTCCTTAAATGAGGCTGCAAATTGCATGGAAAATGAAATCAAGAGCACCATCAATAGAATTCTTAATGGGACATGAACATATCGCCGCAAAGATAGATCAAAACCAAAAACGAAACGAGTATGATATTGCATTTTGTAATTTCTACAACCAGCTATAAAAATTGAAAATACACTATTCACAAACCTCCAATACAGCTGAGCGGATTTCGACTAGCTGAACAAATGCAGAGCACACCTATGACAAGGGGGGAAAAGCATAATTTAAATTACACAAGTTAATTGGAATATGTATCTTCAAGGTAAAGGATAAGACGAGATTAGGAAAAGGCAGTTAACAGTGGCAATTAGGGGAACTGGAGATGTGAATGTGAGCTACCTCTACACAACATAGAATCTTAGTATCCATCCAAACAAACAGAAAAAATAATAGAAATTGTGTATACAAAATGATGTGAGACAGTACAAGCATGACACATTCTTTACTAGAAAACCTGGTCAAAAGATAAGTTCCACAAAATATCAATTTGAATTCATATTATACAGTCCCACAATATAGGCCACAAAACTAGAAAACATGAGACATCAAAATCAGGACTCTTGAGACTGCATGCAATCGACCAATTGGTCATGAAGAATCTCAAATCACAAACTTCTACAGTCATTCACAATACCATTGTGCAAGCTGTACGTACCGATTCTATCTTCAGTAACTAAATCTAAATGACACTTTACATATCCATTCTACATAAGCTTTAACTAGTAGTGTGGTAACTGGTAAGCATTCATGTAAGATTTAGTAACCAAGTGGTTACTATATTAATCTGCCGTCACAGACTCACAAGTAATATTGAGCAAAACACTTTTGTCACTGAAATATCATAGAATTGGTTTCTCCAGTTCATATCCTTTTTTATGAAGGAATTATGCCTATAAGCATCATGAAAAGGGAAAGGGACTAAAGTGCTAAACTGACTATTGCTTTGAATATTAAGTAAGCAATGCAGTAACAAACTAGCCATTCAAAGTGAAACAAAAACGATGTCAGTGAAACAGAAACAATTGCAGACATGGCATTCAGATAAAGCAGGTGTCCATTAACCTTAAATTAAGAACCCAAGAGGGACAATTGCTTACCAACTTCCGCACTTCGGGAGCAGGGTCGTTGGCGAGAACAAACAAACCTTGTAAGTACTTATCCATCGACAATTGTAAAACCTGCAAATTTATCAAAAACATTTGTTCTGATTATCTGATATTTATGCACCCAGATGAATAGGAATGTTTTTAGAGAACTCACGGTAGGCATCAACATGATGAACTGATTCACCGAACTCAAGGAAAGCTTTCTAAGTGCAGCATGAGGCGACTGGAATAGCTATTGGCACCCAAAACAAAAGGAGTAAAAAAAAAAGAATGAGCTCCTGGGTCATAGAGTTTCTTTCACCTCTGACAAGCAGGGGTTGCGGTTGGGGTTGTTGATTAGATATATCATAAGAACCTGGATGAATCTTGGAAGGAAAGCATTGATGGGCCGTTCAGGTAACCCAGGAATATCAGAATCGAGCACTTGAGGTCCATCTTCGCATATCTGCATTGCATCGTTAAATTTTGATTATTTTATATCATGCAATGGCGTAAACTCCACCTCAAATAAGACATTGAAAAAGAAGATGAGAACAGAAACAGGCACATCTTACACTTCCAAGACAGTGCACAACGAGATTGACACGTGATTAGTTAGTATGAGACAAATATCATGTGGTAAGTTAGCCCATAATAAGCAAGACCCTTGATGCAAACAACAGCATATAATAACACACTTTTACATCCTGCGATCATAGTTTTCTAGCACATATAGACCATACCTTAGATAAAGCATCCATAGAACCTTCCATGTGATTGGGATCATTGCTATCTAAGCATTTCACGAGAGCATTAAGCAATTCAGGCCATCCTGCAACTCCGGTAATTTGAACAATGGTACTGATAATGGTCCCAGCTGTAGACCTGATTTGCCTATCTACAGCTCCCAAACAAGGCAATGTCACTGATTTGATGTACTCTTGATTTCCAGGCGGCATGGTTTTGAATGCATTTCTCAGGTTATTTTTCAGAAGCAAACCTGCTGCTTGCCTTACTTCCACCGACTTTCCCTGTCATATGACAGCCACGCCAAGTTTATTACTTTATCCACAAACTCTAAGTACACTGAACAAAATGCTGAATACAAACTGCATAGCTTTCCATCCACTATACCATTCCAAATGGTTTCTGAGCTATAACCCAATAAACTTGATAAAATCCTAAAACTCACTCACGTAGCATAAAAACTAAAGATAACTTACATAGCAGAAATCCATCACAACATACTTAGAAATAGGAGAAAATAGCAAATTCAATCATGATATACTATTATAACAATAAACAATTGACACAGTTCCACAACCGAACTTCTACAGCATTGATACAAAGCATCTGAGCTATAACGAATTGACCAATAAGTTAATTTATAGGGCTTTACACAACAGAAGCAGTAACAATGGATACCTCGGCATGGGAAAGAATGAAGGCGAGATAGTTGTTGAAATCGGGGAACTGAGAATAGTGCTGGAGGCGCTGCATAATCACTGACTTGTCCTCGGAGGTGGGAGCCATCTGCTGCTCCAAAAGTCCACAGATCTCCCGTAGACCATCCTCCTGCGGCTGCCACGCCGCCGGCTCGCCGCCAACAACAGTCGACGACATTCTTCAGTGGTTTCTTTTTCCTAGAAACAATCAGTCTACCTGTCTGATGGTATTGAATTTTGAACTGGTATTGAGCTGTCTGCTCTGCGATATCCCGGCAATGATTTGGAGAGAGAAATGAGCAGACGCAGAGCCGATGACGAGGTTCAAGGAAGGCTCTGTTCGGAGAACAAAGAAAGGAAAAGAGATTTGGGTTTTTCCAGCTCTGATGAGCTAAGATTTGCTGTGGGAGGGTCCTGGGTGAAAATGTGGACCAGCCAATTGAAAACCAAGCAGGTGGTTTTCCTAGGTTTCTTCTCTCGATCGAGCAACCACGGTGGCACGGTGTAATGGACCAAGTTTCGATTTGCTAGTATTCAGATGAAAACGGAAGCCCTTCATATATTTTCTTATTTTTTTATAGGAAGGAACCCTTCATTATTATTACAAAAAATTATAGAAGTATAATACTGTGATATTTATTTATTTTTTGGTAATTAAGGAATTTTATAAAATTAAAATAAAGAAATTACAAATTCATCACATTTGCCATCCGTCCAACCCACCGGAGATTAATCGTAGATTAATCGTCCATGGTATTGTAATACAAAGTATTGTAAAACTATTTCTTATATTAATGAAAATGGATCCTTTAATATGTATATTGTAAATCTTGCGGATCCAGTTCGACCTGGTTCAAAAGCATGTTATAAGATTGGTAACTTCGTTTTAACCCTCCTCTTATGATATTACCCCTCATGTTGTCGTCATTTGATCCAATTTGACGATAAGAAGATGAGCGTAGGTTTATAAAATCTGATCGGCACCGATTGCCATCATCCCGTGCAATCGAT
Organism: Plantago coronopus; assembly: GCA_036897195.1. Lineage (NCBI taxonomy): Eukaryota > Viridiplantae > Streptophyta > Magnoliopsida > Lamiales > Plantaginaceae > Plantago > Plantago coronopus. Next base: position 21,275 of record JAYMSL010000411.1, read on the forward strand.
TTTGTTCGCGTTGTGTATGGTGGATATGTCGTATGGAGAAGAATACAATTTTGATGGACTTCCCATGGATCTGTATTTTATTGTAGTTGCAGGCGAAAAATGGTGGAGTTTTTGTGCTTGTTTGATGACGTCGCCAATGGGTGGGAATGTACAGACTATTCACGGTATCAATTTTGAACATATACAACATGAATTGGTACGTTATCTCTATTGGTATTACAATGTGTTTGTAAGTTACTTCGGGGAATTTCTTTCTGAATTAATTGCACCGACGTGGTTTATGGGAGCATATTAGTCGTTGATGTATTGTGGTTGTGGTTGATAATATACATAAACTCCCGTGTAGTGTCAGACTGTTTGAACCAATGTGTATCCATTCAAGTTTTATCAGTTGTACTACTTTTGTATATGATTGTACCTCATATCTCTTACCATTAGATAATATGTCATTTCGTAAAGTCAGTGTCGACATTTGACATTTTCGGCTGGATTCCGCACAAGTTTTTATTAAGCAATTAATTTATGGTATACCTTCTTCTTTTTTCTTGCAACGAAGTGTTTTACTGTTTATTTCAAACATTGTATCGTAAAGCGTTGATCACATGGATCCAAACGGGATTGATGGACATCCACTTATATGCTTCAAAACATCCACAATATATCAAATTATCTCACTAGCCGAAAGCAACGATCGGACAGCCCTGGATGCCCCAAGCACTGCATTTTCACATAATGTTGAATGTCAACAACAATAAATAGGTCGGTTGGTAAGACGCTTCACCTCTAACCAATATGTTGGGGGCTCAAGTCACCTCGGGGGTCAATTGGAAACAATTATTGATCCTCGCTTTGCCTCTTAAAAAAAACCCCAAGAATAAACAGGTGTAAAGGCTGGTGGTTGTGTAGTTTCTAGTTTGTGCTATTCAAGCTTGCATAGATCGTCTCTGCAAAAACGATCTTAATCATATAGGAGTTGCACGACTTCCACTTAGCGAATCTATTCGCCCAGGGAAACTCCATGTCGAATGTTTGAGCTTGGTGATTCATACCCAACCAATCTTGCATGTCTTGCCAGACCAATCTTGTTTTTCAACATCCAAATAAAAGATGGTTCACTGACTCATGTTCGAATTTCAAGACGAAGTCCACATTGAGCTTGTAGGAGTTTTTGTGCTTGTCTCCTACAAACTCATACAAGCTCAATGTGGACTTCAATAAGGTGATCCTATACTCCCATGGATTATTATGGGTGACTTTAATAATGTCTTGACCACAAACGATAGAGCAGGTGGATAGTCAATGCCGAAAAGTACATGGATTTACAAGAGATGGTGGATAGACCTTTACTCTCTATTTCTTTAACAAATTTCACTTTCACGAGGCAATATGGCATGGTTCTGGGAAGGGTAGTTTTGGTTATAACATGGTGTCTGAGGTGATGGCGAGCTTAAGATAAATAATGTTATGATCTCGTTTCCCAACCATATTGCTTATCACATATGAAACAGGAGAGAGGTAAAGTTTAAAGTTTTTTTTTAATGTGTAAATTTTGTAATTGTTTGTATAATTAAGTCGGATGAACTATTTGACATTAAAGACTAAGTTGGAACTTAGGTGCCTGGTAGGAAGGGTATACATGTTTAGTATAATTGATGATGTAGACTTCATCCTGGGTAATGAGGATTACGTATTTATGGGTATGGCTGTTTAAATCTAACTCCATAGGTTCCTTTTTTTGGGGGCGGGGCGCTCGTAATTTGGTTCAACATTCGGTCCCATGTTTGCCACAGCAACCCCAAAAAAAAAACTTGTGGAAAGCTTCAATACTTTCGATATTTACATATTCAGTCCCCTACGAAATACTGTTCATCTATCATTGAATTGTCCTTCCGCTCAGAACTGTTGTACTGTAATCTGATTTTCTGTACCAATTCACTGACAAATTAGATAATTGGATATAGCAGGTTGGTTCAATGACATCGGAATACACTATTCGACCACCTCCCATTTGCTCTACTGCCAAGTCGTTGCCGGGAATACCTTCTATAATTCCTCAGCATACGCAACAAATCGACGGCATAGGCAAGAGTAATCAAGTGCGACTGAACTACTCTGAGGTATGTAGTTGTTGCCAAGTAGTTGAAGGAGCTGTGGTAGCCCCATTCAACACCAAAATCACTTGTTGCTTCGAGGGGGAGGAGAGGTTGCTGGTAGTTGCTGTGGGAAACCTGAGAAGTGAGCGGTTGGCGAATCTCATCGGATGCTGCTTCGAAGGGGAGGAGAGGTTGCTGGTAGCCGAGTTCATGCCTAATGACACTCTCGCTAAGCATGTGTTTCACTGTGAGTGAAATTGTTCCCAATTCTAATATCTGCATCACATCGATTATCGATCATGATGATTTTGAGGATTCAATCTAGTTTTTGTTGTTTTTCACGTAGTTTGATCGAGTAATGTATAACTGGAGATATTATGTAATGTTAATTATGGATCATGTTATGCTGAAACCTCTAATTTTCGACCAACCGTATGTTGGTTATGCCTTGTTTGTTGTGTCGATAGAACAAATAACACATCCACACATGTGATTCAAGAGCCAGACCATTGCAGCTGAACTTGCGCAGGGAATGGTGCGTTCAACCTAAGAATCAATGTTTCATGATTGGTGCTTAACTCATGTGAACTTATGTGTTCAATAAGAATTTACCCAGTAGGTCTTATAGTCTGAAGGTGTTCTCTTGTAATTTACCCAGGAGAATGGGGATATTTCCAATCTGCTGATCATACGTATTAAAGTAAAGATTGTCAATAATGTTGTGGACTATTAAAGAGTTATCATAGTAGAGAAAGCAATGTCACACAGTTATGCACTAATTTGTGCTGGAAGATGAATAACAACTTTACTTTCCAAATTCTAAAAAAATCAGACTCATTACCAGTTGGACCATTTGTCTGTGCTTACATACATTTTAAGCACCTACATTCACTATATAAGGGTGGGAGGTATTATTGAAGTTTATACTTCATTCAGAATACCAATTACTTCTTATTGAATCAAAGAAGAAAGCAAATTTTACTCCATGTCTTCTTCGAGCTCAGTTGGTTCATTTCATTATACTCGCAGTCCATGCTTGTGGAATTACCATCGGCGTTATTGTGATACAAGCGTTTGTCGAAAATGCGTGTGTTAAACTTAGTCGAAAATGCATTAAATTTGTTTTCGACTCTGTTTGTAGCTGGGGTAGCTACAAGTAGTCCTACCAGAAAACACTGTTCGAAAGAAGCAGCGAAGAATTCTACCAGCAACGCGTGTGTTAAACTTACTGGTAGCTACATCAGTCCTACCAGCAACGCGTGTGTTAAACTTAGTTGATAACACATTACATTTCGCCTACAGGCAAGACATATAGTTGATACATTGAGCTAATTAAGGTTCAGTATTTAGTTACATAACCTCCAGTCAGAAATTTACTGGTAACCAAAACTGCACATGGTAATGAATGTACTTGTTTTGGCCTACAACAAAGATACATATAACTTTTCTTTCCAAAATTTCCAGTGATTTTACTCTGTTTACTACCAAAATAATGATTTAGGTACTAGATAATTTTTTTTGACAAAGAATAAAGAATGCCTAAACATGATTATCCATGGTCCCAAAATTGAGTATTTCACTATCCCTTCTAGTTCTAGGCTTCTACTGTTGGACTTGTTAAGGCCACATTGGCTGAATCTGCTCCATTTCTGCAC
>JAYMSL010000412.1:0-25016 GCA_036897195.1 Plantago coronopus
AGATGTAATTGTTACATCTAATGGGATCCCGATGAGTAGGTGTGATCCAGTGGGGGTGGTATATGTAATAATCCCATACTAATTCCACTAACAATAATAACAAACCAATTGACGATAAATATATCTATTTTTCAATTTCAATACCAATATTTTACTCAAAACTATTATTTTATTGACGTATACTACCTTTTGTTCTCTGTAGCGTAGCCATGAAAATTTTACAACGCCCGGCCAGTTCCGATGATTGCCAAGTACACTTTAGTCTTCTTATGCGTCGAACTTTATGTGCAGCCGAATGCACAAACACTATATTCCTTTGAACAAATCTTTTTATAGATTCAATCAACCACAAAAAAATTAATTTCTGGTCACAAGTAAACAAACCATGGAAAACCTGAACTACTATCTTCTGATGATACTCGTACCCATACTGTTCTTCATCACCATGCTCAAACACTTCACATTTCATCCAAACAACAACTTACCTCCATGTCCACCATCTCTACCAATAATAGGCCATTTTCACCTAATCAAGACTTCATTTCACCTTGCACTGGCCTCCCTAGCTTCTAAATATGGTCCAATCTTTTCCCTTCAATTAGGCTGCAAATCAATCGTCGTGATCTCCTCCCCGACTGCGATTGAAGAATGTTTTACCAAATATGATGTGGTATTCGCCAATAGGCCACGTTCTGTGTCAGGGGACCACCTAACGTACGATTACAAAACATATGTATGGTCGCCTCATGGCCATTTCTGGAGGATTCTCCGTAAGCTCTCCGTAGTTGAGATGTTTTCGTCACAGAGCCTACAAAAATCTGCTGTCATACGCGAAGAGAATATATGTTCACTCATTCGCGTTGTGTACAAGGGATCGAAGACTAGTAGCTGGCAGAGACTTGATCTTAATTACTTGTCTTCGACGTTCAGTTTCAATAATATAATGAGAATCTTTACGGGGAAACTATGTGTCCAAGAGGAAGAAGTTGCTAGTGAAGTCGGAAAGGAGATAGTGAAACAAATTAGGGGAACGTTCTTCACAAGCCTTTCGCTTGGAGTGTGTGATTACTTCCCAGTTTTGCGGTGGATTGGTTATAAAGGAATCGAAAAGAATTTGATGTCAATTCATAAGAAGAGAGACGAGTATGTGGAGAATCTGATCCATGAAACTCGAGAACGAAAACAGGGTCTAGGAGAGACAAATACCAGCAGCATTCTGATTGATACTTTGTTCTCACTTCAAGAATCAGATCCTGAATTCTACACGTATGAGGTCATCAAGAGTCTTGTTCTGGTAAGCTCAACTCCCCTTAACTTGTAAAACACCAACTTATATAAGTACATTGTCTTTTTCAAAACAAATAACTTCAGAACAAATTTAACAAAATATGATCTCAAAATATGCTCTTGTTCTTTAGTTGATGATTATAGCTGGAACAGAGACTTCTGCAGTAACAATTGAGTCGGCTATGTCTCTTCTGCTAAGCAACCCTGACAAATTGCACGCCCTAACAAAGGAAATCGATGACAATGTGGGACATGAACGCTTGATAAACGACTCTGATCTTCCCAATCTTCATTATCTACGTTCTGTCGCAAATGAAGCTCTAAGATTATACCCTCCAGTGCCAGTAATATTGCCACACTATTCGTCAGAAGATTGTGTCGTAGAGGGGTACACAATCCCCAAAAACACGATCTTACTAGTGAACGCTTTCTGGACACATAGAGATCCTAATGTATGGGATGAGCCAGAAAAATTCGAACCTGAGCGATTTTTGAGTATGGATATGGAAAAAGATAGTTATAAGTTTGTACCGTTCGGGATGGGGAGACGAGCTTGCCCTGGAGCTGGATTGGGTTTGCGAACAATAATGTTGGCAGTTGGTGCATTCGTTCAATGTTTCGATTGGGAAAAAGTGCCAGAACATGAGGATCTGGATATGAATTGGAGAGAAAAGGCCAAACCTCTTGAGGCTATGTCTTCTTCAAGGCAGCAAGCACTTGATATTCTATCACAACTTTGATGCGTGATAATAAGCGTTCATCATCTGTCAACATATATGCAGAAGGAAATATGTATACGTTGTAGTACTTCAGATTACAATAAGTGTTTAAACAAAGTAACAAACGATCAATTGAACTGCGTATGGCAGGTATAATAGATCTGTGTACGCGAAAACCATAGTCTTCTTAAAAGCATAAATTTGGGGATTGGTAAGACAGACAGACGTTGCTTAGGTTAGTAACTTATGTTATTCTCTGATGAATAGCCTTGAGAGCATAAACTGGAAAAGGCCATTTTAGTTATATTCCAGCAAACAGCTTTGCTTTGAATTCAAGGCTTCTGTAGTTCCTTTTGAATGCCTTGTTGTAGGCTCTTTTTTCATACTAGTCCTACTTACATTGTTCCCATGTCCTTTTCATCGACTGTTAAAACATTAAATCTATGCTCCATTATATAGTCTAGTCTTTATTACTACTTGAGGAGAAAAATGATCATCTAAATGTAAGGAATCAAGAAAGTGACATTTGAACCATTTTGCAGTAATGTCTAAAGACCTAGAGACACAATTAATAGCTCAATTGGTTGGTGAAACTAACCCACCACTCCTTTAAAAACACAACTATGCACTACAGTTCGAACTTTTAGATTAGATTACGAAGATTGTCAATGGAGAATAGGTTCGTTTACCTTCTGTAGTTTGCATCCAAAATGGAGAATTTTCTATTGGTTTGTAAACTAGCGGACTAATAAGATGTGAATGTATGTGTATATTCAATTAATGATCACTAACTCTGTTCAATATTGGAAACAATAGGTAAAAGAAGTCATTGGTCCATGTTCTACCTAAACAAGTTAATAACAAAGTTGTTGAACAATTTGGGTGCACTGCTGCTCTGACTGCTGCTCTGAACCGAGAGTGGTGCCATGATCTGTACGAAGGTGTCGGCCAGCATCTGGCCGAGCTGGACCTGTGCCGACGTGGTGAGGTGTAATTCGTCTAGCTCCAACGGCAGCCCCTTAGCATCGACACATCTGACGTTTGGAAGGTCAGTTTCTAGCTGAGCTTTTCTTATTTTTCCTACATATGGTCCTTCTCCAGATGCCAATGCTACCTACACCACAAAATACAACCAAAACTCCAATCTTAACAAAGCCTTTTGTCCTAAACACCAGAAGAAAAGGGTAAACAAAAATTTCGTTAATATCTATGCTACATGTACACAAGAAACAGTACTGCTATAACTAATTACAACTTCAATTCAAAGCTTCGTTGTGTCTGTATCCCAAACGCCAAAAAACATTGTATTTCTCACTATGAAAAAGCAACCAATTGGCAATTTCAAGATTAAAACTGATTTTTTTAACATTTTATCTTACAAGTTACAATCATCAGTTCTTATGTAAAAAAAAAAAAAAAAAAATTGTATCCTGGCAATTATGTAAAAACAACAAGTGAAAAACTTTTACATGGAAACATGCACTTTTTAAGCTCAAGATTGACAATATTTACATGCACTGATTTCAGCTTATTATTATACCTGGATAATTGGAAGCAGAGGAGATTGAAGATCAGACCTGACATTATCAAAGAACTTGTATAGTCTCCTCTTATACATCTTTGCATCCTCATAATTCACAGTATCACTCTCCCCTTGATACCATAAAATCGCCCGAATTATCCCGCCGCCATTGTCATGTAATGCCGCCTGAGCCCTCAACATCAGCTGATTATAGAGCCTGCTTCCACGCCTCCACTCGCTTATATTTGTCCCTCCGGCTGCACACGGAACTAGACCGATCTCAGCAATGCCACGGTATCTCTCAAGAACAGAGTTAGCGAACGCCATTCCTGGCCCAACCCCACAAGTTTTGTTCACATCTATGTCACGATGGAGAGGCTCGCGTGCTTCTTCCCAGTTAAGCTCGGCATCCAACCGGAGTACACGGGGATTGGGCTTGCATTCTGGAGGAACGAATCCGTCCCATGTGGTGTTCGTCACGCCTCCTCGTCCGGACATGTTGCTCTGGCCGGCCAGGATGAATATACTTTTGGTTTGGAGATTATTGGCATTGTTGGGAGGTAGATCTTGAGATGTTACCAAGCTGGAGTAAGCCAAAAGACTCAACCAGACAGTGGTAAAAAACATGCCTTCCCAAAAGGAAAGTGTAGGGAAGCAATTGATGAAATATGTTATATGTGTAGGTATTAGCCTTAAGAAATAATACAGGATCAGATGGACTGTTTGGTAAGAAATAGACAGGGGATTATTTTAGTTGTTAGTTGCTAAGTTATGACATGGAAAAAAACATGCTTTTGAGCTGCTCCATGTTCAGATTCTCAGAATTATATTCACACCAGGAAGGAGGGAAAAAATCAAATCAAGTCAGAATTGTTCTGCTGCATGTAGTAACAGTTTTTTCTTATAAAAATACCAATTCAGTATAAATTAAAGGCTATTTGTTGAATTATTTCTCAAACTCAAATAATGCATGCATTTAAAAAATTATTAATTTAGATCAGAGATATACAGCATGTAAAATTATTGTCTAGATCATAATTTTAAAATAGTTTGGGTTTGACATTTTAAGTGGCTTTTTGGTATCATCCAGAAATTATCTTTATTTTTTGGTTTTTCTTCTTCTACATCCAGGAATTGAGTACAAACAGGTATTCACAAAACCGAACTAAAATCTTTTTTTGTGAGCAATGTATACTTGCTTGTCTAAAAGAAACTATTTGTGCAGAGCACATGGTGACATGGTACTTTTTCCTTTAAAGATCATATAGAAGCAAGAAATCTGTGGCATATAAAGGATTTTCCATAATTTCTTCAATAATATTCAGATACCAGAAGAAGAAAGATGAGTTTTTGTATATACAAGAAAACCGAAATAGTTGCACAACAAGATGGATTTGTTTCCTCGGGGCAACTTCATCATCAGATTGCAAAATGATGCGAAAAGGCTAGCCTCCGTGACAGAATTCTCATACAAACTATTGCTATATTTTAAATATGAACATTATGGCTAGAGAGCAGTAATTGCCTAGCTATCTCCATCTTTAGCCCCATCCGGTTTCTGATATTTGGAAAGAAAGAAAGAGCTTTGGTTGGATTGGAGAAACCTGTAAGATAATAGACAAAAATCATTACACATGAGCAAACGACACCAGGGAAACATATCGCCATGACACTCGGAAGATCCTAACATGAAATTTAAAGGAAAAAGTGCAAAATAAGGGAAACAGAGATGAAAAAAATATGGGAGGGAAATTAGTGGATGAGATCACACTCACTTGAGGATATCCACTGAGCGGAACTCAAGCTGAGCCACTGTGTCGGTTTCAATATTGATATTGCTGAGCAGCTCTGGCAGTTTAACTGATACACAAACAGTAGTTGATGGGCTTAGTAACACTCCAATGCATTGCAAATGGTAACCATCATACAGAACGATAGTGCAAATTGCAAAATCAAGGTGATACAGGAAAGCCAGTAGCAATGGACGGAGAGCACATGTTCATACTGTTTGCTAGTTTTTGTAACTATACAAATACTAGAGAAGGAGAGGGGAAACGAGACGCAAGTAATGCCAGAAGTATCTTTAATCTATGATTTATTTTGCACAGAAAAAACGGAGATCGTGAGCTCTGATGACAAGTTTACCCAGGCATTACATAATACATACTTCCGCGAGAGAACATAGACATCATTGCATAGGAATAAGTTTGTGAAATTTAGTGGAAAAAAAGGAAATGTATACAATACACTCTGATAAAGGGGCTGACTGAAGAAGGGGAGACAATATTTTTCGTATTTTTCTCAGTTCAAGCGGAGTATCATGATCGGGACAACTGCAACGGAGTACAGACACAAACTGCTTCACACTAAAATTAATTTGAATATTTGATTTTACAAAAATTTAATAACAGTAAGCAACATACCAAAGAGTCTTAATAGATGTTCTGCTCCATAGACATTCGAAGGAGATACATTTTCTGAAATAACTGCCTTGTATTGTTCCCGTTCGTTGCGATAAAGGAGAATTGCAGATAATGCTTTATCAAAATATATACGCAAACCCTTTACAATCTCCGCCGTTACATCGTCAATCCTTCATGCAGAAAAAAAATCATTAAGGAAAACATTGTACACATGCAAACTAAGTTGTATGATCAACTGAGACACCTGATACTCCAGACAGTAGTCCGTTTGAATCGAATTTCTGATATCAGATTATTTCAATCAAAACATTTTATGATCTATGAACCCAATCTGACACATGGCATGAAAGTTCAGATAACATAATCGTGAATGCCCAAAAACAGGTGCAAATAAACCAAAGTAAAACCAAATGGTATGATTCTTTAAAATAAAATGGGTCTTAATTAGAATGGGTGGAATTACGCAGGATAGTCGATGGACGAAGGAAAAATAAGCTGAAGCGCTAAGCCGAAAATATAAATCACCAATCAAGAATTTAGATAGATAGTAGCATGGGTGGAATTATCCGGTCTTAATTAGAATGGATAGAATTATCCAGGATAACTGATGGACGAAGGAAAGATAAGTTGAAGCGCTAAGCCAAGAATATATAACCAGCAATCAAGAATTTAGATAAAGAGTAGCAACATGCACAAGTGAAGAGACAATAACAGCATTACTTGGACAACACTGGAAAGGCAATGAAAAAAGTTACCAAAATACTGAATATATACTTACATTCCATCCTTCTTCACACGGTAATCAAAATATTTATCCAGTATCTGGTAGACGGTGGGCGACCGCGGAAGTTTGACTAGCTACAAAAAACAGATATTTCCACAGAAAAGATCAGTGCTCACACACACACCAAACCGCAAAGAGAAAGAAAACAAAAGAACAAAATCATGAAAAGTATAACATAGATGTATCATTTACACCAACAAACAAGATATGCTATAGAAGATCTGAATTCACACATGCAAATATCAATGGCAGATAGATCAAACAAAATCAGAAGATCTGGCAGCAATTTGCAAGCAAACTGGATTGCATTTTAAATATCATAATGCATAAACTTTAGTGAGACAATAAAGCTAAGATTGAAAATCAGAGCCTGTGTAAACAACAAAGCTGATAGCTGATTAATGGAACTTCAATAGTTATTACGTATCACCAAAACTCCTAACCCTCAGTTACGCAAACAGAAGATTTTCTATTCAGCTTATTCTTGATGACCAACCAAAAGGAAGTAAGGAACAAACCAGGAAGAATGATTACTGTTCATGTACTAGAGATAGCGGAAGATTTCAATTGAAGCCTGAATTACCTGACCCAGCTGAGTTATAGATTCATAATCATCAACCAGTTGCTTCTTCAGTGTTGATGGAATATGAATGTTTATAAGAGTTTCCAGTTGCACAACACATTCCTATCAAACAAGAGGATCAATTGATGAAGCATCCAATGATACTCCAAAAAGAAAATGACAATAATAGAAAAGATAAAGAATAGTCAACTTGAAGCAAGCCACGTAACCAAAAAAAAGGACAAAGGACAAAGGCTCGTACCAACTTACAAAAAAAGAAACTAGGGTTATCAAATATAATGAATACCCAATCTCCAGTTTTACAGACAAGTCCCAAATAGTATTACATTTCTTCACCGTTACTTTTTCTTTTTCTTTTTCTTCTTCTTTTGGTAAATCTTCACTGTTACTATTACATCTGTTGACAAGGGGTTAACAGATTGAATTTAGAAATAAACAGTAAAGAAGTCTGGATATTTCAGTCAAGTCCAAACAAGGATTTTAACAAGTTTGGCCGCCAAATGGCCAATTTACATATATTAGCCACGGACGTGTAACCATTTACCAAGTTTACCACTATGATTGCGAGTTTCTCACTTGTTTATAGAGCATATTTCAGTTATCAGAAAGCATAAATACACTTAGTTCTAGAGGAATGTTGTTGAAATCCGAATTCAAGAAATAAACAAATAGCCAACTACACCACAATAACCTAGAAGTATCTTGGTGATCTGACCACAACAAGCCTCTAATTATGGACTTGGTTATCAGAGAATGTTAAGTATTTTTCATTTACAGTTGAGAAGTTCCAGGATGGCAGTACTCTCATCGTCTCATTACACTTTCTATGCAAAATATACGGGATATGTTATGAGCATGAGCATGAGCAGTTAAATTGAATAACATGACATCAACAGAGAGAGTTGAAATAGATATTGTAAAAGAGGAAATGTACCTTTCCAATGGTTTCATACTTCCGCTTCTTGCCTTTCACCCCTGCAATGATATCGAAAGTGATTTAAATTCCAATAGGAAAATCATTTGTCCACCAATGCAAGAGTTTACGCCGTTGTTTAACTTGTTACTTAAATAGGAATAGAAACTAATACCGTAAACAAATTCAAGTCAAGCATAAATACGCTTTTAAAGGCTAGTCATATTATGGACATGAGTAAATGCAATTAGACATTTTTATGTCTCGTGTGCTCCCTCCTTTAGAGTTAAGATAGTGAACTATAAACAAGAGAAAACGTACAACTATACAAGGAGGCAGAATAGAGAACAAGGACCACATCGTAGTTATTTAAATACATCATCCGGAATTATAGATTAGATAGAACAGAAGAATCATTGAACAATCTCAAATACAATCCCCCGGTTCAGTATATTATACTTCCTCCGCCCCTTCCTAAGCTTCCCATTTTGCAATTTTCGGTGTCCTCTTTTAAAATGTCTCAGTTCCATTTTTGTACATACTATTTCCACTAACAACAATAAATATATTCAAAAGTAATCTACCCACTAACTTTTCAAAGCCACTAACAATTAATATCTCTACTTTTCAAACTCACTTTCAATATTTTAAATACTACGTCCGTTATTTGTTGGCCCAAAAGTCAAATGGGAAGCTTAGGAGGGGACGGAGGAAGTAAGAAGGATTAGGATATACACCCTCTCAAATAATCTATGCTATATTAAAGCATAACTTCGTGCGAATATACAATGAAAGATTTTCATGACCCTGTATCACAAAATATGCCACATCACAGTGAAAGTAGAAAGTATAAGTTGAAGAGGTACAGATGACTTTAACATGAATTTCATTTCAGTAGCGGAACCACTTAAACCAAATAGATACACCCAAGAACTTAAAATGAAGACCAAACAAATCTAACCAGTGGAACTTTTGGATTTATCTTGTGACAGGCGCCCCATCCTTGCATGCTTCTCCGCAGAATGCTTCTCCATGAGCTCCTTTTGCTTTGCAATATTCTCTTCTGTACGTTCCAACAGGCGATCACCACTCAACCATTCGTCCCAACTAAAGAAGAAACTTCGTGAGCTATAATCTTAAGGACTTTTTTTATAGTTACTACACCATATTAGTTTATCAACCTATGAATCATTTACCAAGTTCACAAACTTTTGACTGCATTCGGCACAGAAGATACAGTGGGAAGCATATAAGATCCTATGTAAGCAGTTCAGTAAATGTTACATGTATATAATCTCCTAAAAAATCATGATCTCAGTTAGTTACATTATATCATAATTTCAAAAATAATCTACAATAGCAGTGAGCCAGAGAACAACAGGAGAATTTACCAATAACATTGACATGATTCACAATGATACTAGAAAAGTTGGTTCTAATGACACCAAAATGCCGTGTGTCATGTCCTCAGATACTCCTTCCATATTCATGTATATTTCAAAGATTGACCAACATGAGATAACTCAAAACTGCATCCTTGTGTTAAAATTAGATTTGTACTTTCAAGCATGTTCTCGAAGAATTACAGTAACATAATTATCTTTAATTTAATGTGCGAATGATAGCGTCATTCAGACGTTGAGACATGTGTACTTAAACATATACGAATGTTTATCTACCCATCCAAACATAAAGTTCAAGCCTTCAAGAACAATAAAATATGTAAAAGCAAGATATGTAAAAATAAGACTAGTTTAGAGCACGTTCATGTAATTTTGTGCCGTACACCAAAATATAGTCAGGTTGTCAAATGGACCTGAGCGGATGAGGTGCACTCACCTTTTGTTCCATCCCTGAAAAGAAAGTGTGGCAAAGTTCAGAAAGAAGCAAGTATTTTACTACATTCTTGTAGCTTTGACGTCATCAATTAATGCAGCTAAACAGTAATGAATAAAAGAAGCAGATTGCATTAGAAAAATCAAAGAAAAATGAACCAGCATAAAATGCTTAGAAACTACACTTACAGGATAATGGACATAATACCTCCATTCGTCCTCATGAAATTCAACTTTGTGTACCTTGTTATGGAGAAAGAACACAGCACATGAGGAATGAATTGCAAAGCTCGTAAACCAACAAGAGGAGAAACAAACTGCTATTAATAAGTAGTTTAACTCCAAATCGAGGAGGAAAAAAGGAGGATATCACACATCAGAAACTCCACATGAGAATATGCAATCCATGGTTCCTTCAAATATGATACAACACATGGTTGACATATTTCTTCTAGCTAGACATGGACTGAAAAATGAATCTATACTACCAGACTAAGCCACGGAGGGCTCAGCCGGTCAGCCCAATGGGTCTTCCTCCTTTATGTTTGAAATTTTAATTCATTACTCTTACGAAATCCATTCAAGCATAATTGGATGTGAGCAAAGACTCTCAGTATTACTAGAATCAAGGTTTTGTGAACTCACTGATATAAGCTAAATCATACTATTATGAAAACTAATTCAACTCCCAAAAAAACAACCACGTTTGGCACATTTGCACATTAAGAAAGTAGAAATAAAACTAGCAAAATTAGAGTATCAATTAAGCGCAGTGATAATAAGAACAGATAAAAAAAATAAAAAAACACTTGAGGCACAAAAAAATCCCTTTAATTCACTAAATAACCAATCTTAGTTGCAGAGAAGCGTATCAATGGCAGAACATGTGTTAATTTGATCTCTCCACCCAAAACTTAGCTAAATTATTACAAAGGAGTCCAAAACTAGAGTCTTTATAAAGAAAAAGGGTACCTTGGCATCGTACAGACAAGGTCCATGATAGGTAAGGACCGTTTGACCTTCTTCGAAAGAAGCTGAATCAGTGAAGACGTCGTCCATCGGCTTGTGGGTGGCGCTGATGGTGACGGTGGTGGCGCTGCCGTCAGAACCGCCGTTGGAGCTGGAGGTCATTTTATCACGAGATTTGTGCTCTATTGGGCCATTCGCACCAAATGCTGCCATTTTTACCAGCCCAATCCGCCAAAAAGAGAATGTTCTTTTTAGACTAAACAATCCATTTCCATTTCTTCAATTCCACGAACGAATACAACTTAAGTGAGCTGAATTGAATTTAGGTAGTGTTTGCCATTGTTTAAAAAAAACACTTATCTGCTTCTAGAAAAAAAAAAAGTAGAATTGTAGTGTTTTATTTCACAACTTCTGCTTTTGCTTCTCTAACTGCTTTTTAGAAGCAGCCCAAGGTTTGTTTTTTCTTGCTTAAAGCACTCCAGGCTGCTTTTTTTCTTAATTAGCAAACACCTACAACTTTTTATCAAAAGCACTTTTATACCGTTTTAAGCAAAAGCAGGTTGAAATTTTTTCTAAAAAGCAATGGCAAACACTCACTTAGTATTTCACAATATATCGATCTGAACTGAATAGATCCGAACTGAACTGAATTTAATGAATTTGAACTGAATACAACTGAAATTAAGTTAAATTGAATATGACATTAATTCAATTCGAAACTAAAATTACTATTTGTCCAACGAGACAACTCTTAAGTGGTCTTTTGGTCTTGAGTGTTCCAAGTTCGCAGGTCGAATCTATCTATATTATTCTTTAAAGGGGAGTCCTCCTTCACTACATGTATTCTCTCCGACCAATCATGATTAGTTATTCAATCCAAACCTAACTTCAAGCCTATATGTAATTATAATGGGTTTCAATTTTCTTTTATTCTACTCCAAACCTAATTTTCAAATTAGACATAGCTTTTGAAGATTTTAAATTTGAATTCATCTTTGCAAGTTGTTACAGTAATTAATAAGTCAGCTTTATCTTTAATTTAGAAGTTCAAGGTTTTTGGTTTGGGTAATCCGAGCCTTGCGCATAATTCTTCACGTAGCTTTCTCCAGTCTTGACCCTTCATCTTTCTTCCTCTTCTCTACAGTTCCACATTCAAGTTCTTTTTAATTCTTATCTTTCTTCCTCATTCGACTATAATCACTAATTTTTGTTTTCAGGAAGATTGATTCTCTTGCGCTCACAGATCTATCCGAAGAAATCAGAATCTCTTGCCGGAACCAGGTACAACGAATGGTCGACGGAGAGGATTGAGATTCCCTTAATCAAACGGTGTTATGGTTCTGGAGTTACTCTCACCCATACATTTGTTAGGAGTATCTTATTTTTTTGTTTTCCTCCATCTCCACTTTCTCCATTGTTCTGTTCTGGAAGCTATTCTCTCCCATGAAGGTATTCAAATCTGTTTGGTTTGATTTATTTCGTATAGACTCTAGAAGATATTGCAGCCCGGTCGGTGAAGTCATGACGGATGGGGGGTCTTGATCAGGAATCAGGATAACATGATCCCAAGCTGCTGGTGACTTAAACCGGGTAATGCTAAAAAATCTATGTTGGAGTCTCTGTTTATCTTTATGCTAAAGATGGGTGAAATTTTCACCTTATATCTACCTCTGTTTTGATCAGAGGAAAGCTTAATCTTAATCTCCTAAAGTATAAATGTATAATCCGTATGTGGACTTCTTGCAGGAGATATATTTGGGGAAAGCTGCTAAGGAACTTGCGGCAGTTTCCGTATACGGGAATTGCAACAGGTAAGAATACTCTCACAAAACCAATCTCTTTTATTACATTTCGCATTCTGAAGTTCTTATTGATTATGTCGTTTTATTTAGTAGTGTGTTCCCGTTAAACTGAGTTGTAAGATGTACATACTGCTGAGAATGCTCATGGCAAGCATAACTTCTTGATGATGTTGCAGCTGGTGTGTAATGTCTCTGATAAAGTACTGAATTTTTTTTTCATAAATTATTGGACTTCTTGATGATGTTGCAGATGAGTGTTTATTCTTGATGATGTTGCAGTCTTGCAGATGAGTGTTTATTCTTGATGATGTACTTCAATGCCAAAGTTCTCACTGATTGGAAGTAGAGTCTGTAAACTATGGTTTAAACTGGTGATGGTTTGCATTTTTTCTGAATCTGTTTTCATATGCTGATTAAATTTCCAGATTGAAAATATAGCTGCACTACTTTGAGTCTTTGACAGTCTTGCTAAATGCATAATTAGTAGGTAGCATGAGCTAAGAACAATTGAAGGAGACATTTTTAAATTTGCTAATAATATGATTAGGATAGTAGACATGTTTAATTAAGGAAAAGTCATTCCAGTTTCCAAACGTTTGGTGAGTTTTGACTGATCTACATTTTCGTTTATGTACTTTGTTGTCGGATTTGGGTCATTTCCTGTCCTCAATCATTTCCGTTTCTTGATATCGTATTATAATCTAACTGAAATTATTCAAATATCATGTTAGATGACAGGCGTTACTCATGATTCGATATTGATGCAAATCGAACATTTGAAGGATTCTTTTCCCATAATGGATCTATGTCTTGATGGCAATAAGTTCTTTGATTCTTGCATTTTTCTTCTTTGATAATGGATCAATTTAGTTTCACCCGATGTCAAATCTTATGCATGTATGGGGAATTGGTTCATCTAAAGTGCAATATAGTTTCTTAACACTACTCATTCCAACCTATTTGTGTGATTTTTAGGTGAATCAAGAAAGGGAGGAATGGGATGCTTCCGATATTGTTAGAGTGCACTTTCTGAGATTGAATTTGGACCGTACACCAAAAATAGTGGAGCTACAACTTTCAATTTCTTTCTTCTCAGTCTTTCTGCCGCTTGCATACTACCCAAGGCTGATTAGAACTTCGTTGTTAGGATCCTCATAGCTCAAAAAAGCTATTATTGTAATGTTGTACGCAGATTAAAAGATACTCCAATATTAGTTCACAACCCGTCGAAAATATTTTTAACATGTTTTATACCATATTAGTTCACGTCGAAAATCCAAAGGTAAAAATTAGTATGAAACTGTTACTCTATTAACCGAGCCTACTTCAATGTTCTTGGTAATCCAAAGGTTTTTCAATCAATCTTCTTGGTAATCCAAAGGTTCTTCCTAACTCTTAAATATTCTTAAAGTTTTTTATCAAAAGCTTGCCAATTTGAAATTTAAAAGTACAATTAAGATGTTTTATCATACCAAACATCACTCTTCTTTACCATCAGATTCATCTCATCATCTAAGTCCGTAGTTTCGAGTTATGTTATCTACTTTCATTAAACTTCTCAAACAATAGTACTACACAAATACGCCTACATTCCTAACAAATTCCTAACAAATGTATAGTACGTACTATTTTAAATTTTTACTCTAATCAAGTAACCACTAAAAATTCAACAGACTTTTTTGGGTACTCCAAACGTTTTCTTCCTGTTCCTCGAAAGTGAAGTTAGTATAATAAGTGCACAAGAGGATATGAAGAGTCGGGTTACAAGTGAAATGACTGTAGGGTCATATTCAATGTTGCCTGAATTTTTCCTCCATCATCCACATATTTATTCATTTTACTCCCCGATCTATTGGGCAGTTAAGAACTTCTTAAGGAAGTGTTTTATCTTGAATTAAGATAAATTAGTAAATATCAGGAGCCACTAAGGCGAATTTATGCTCTACGAGATTACGACTAAGTGCACACAATTAGTAGTAACTTATAAATGACAGTGCTCGAAGAAAAATAACAAATTATCCATGACTCACAGAGAACATGAATCAAGTTTGTTAACTATTAACTTTTTTTTTGAAACGGCAAAAAGTTTTTTATTATTACTATAATATGTACAAATGTGGGTTCCGCTTTAAAAAAGCCTTGCCCACGACAAGATCACCAATGCCTCACTACCCGAACTCCCTCCTCCTTGATCTTGGACCAAATGAATCCGCTAATGCTTGCCTCCTTAAAAACCTTCAAAAGGAAAACCCAATCGGGATAAAACCCTTCGAAGGAAAAAAGAGTGCAACCCATTGTCGGTTGTCCAGAGATCCACCTTTACCATTACATTGATTTATCTAATACAATCTACCCAACACCTTCCCATTCCGGGCTTATTACAATGATGTAGCTAATACAATCTACGCTAGTCTAAAAGCCCCTTCACTCCCCAAGTCATTACCTAAGGACTCCTTTTCTTGCTGTTTTATTTCCACACTGGACTACTCCTTATCCTGTCCATTTTATGCCCATTCCAATTATCTCATAGTCCTTGAATCTGTTCCTGCCCAATCTTCATTTCCAATTCCTCATGGTACTCGGCTGCCCTCTGTTTCCTGTATCATCATGTTACTCGGCTGCCCTCTTTTTCCTATATCATGGCGCGCACCCTCCTTCTGTTTCCTGTACCTGCATACTTGAAAGAAAATCTACAGCAGTACCTATTCTGAGTTAATATTTTCCCGTATTGCTTGAACTATATGTATATATCTTCATCTATAACTACAGGTGCTCATTTACATGAATTATCTGGCATTGATTCTAACTTCTATTGAGTCTCTCTGTTGCATAAAGAAAATAGAGCTGATCATCTGATTTTGTACCTGCATTAATATTTTCTTGTTTCTGTGAGTCGTAGTTATACTTATGGACTCTGCATAACTTGTAAATGACGACACAGAACTCAGACCTGGGGTGTGAGTTCTGTTAATCATACATAGCCACCTAACCCTACATAGTCTTTTGTTCTTCACATGTGCGTTTTCTTTCACATTGGAATTTGTCTTGACTCTTGATCAAAATGCCAACAAAGCATCTTGCAAGCTGCTACTTCAACTAGTCCTAATGACAGACAGAGTAAACTCAGTGATCTTATCATTTGCAAGTACTATCAGGTTGTCTTTGCAGTGGTTTTGAAACACGCTTATATGCTTTTGCAACTATAAATTAGATTTTTGGTGTTTCGTTTTGCTACAATTTGCGGCTGCTTCATTAAAATAAGCAGTCGAAGTGGTGACAGTCGTAAGCATCTAAAGAGATGCTTTTGGTGTTAAAATGATTGTAAGAAGTTGTCTAAATTTAAGTACAATACCTTCTCTAATTTTATTTAAGTTTCTTTATTTTTTTTCACTAAAAGGGAAATAAGAGATCTTGAATCCAATAATTGGTTATTTTCTTTTTAAAGAAACATTAAATGTAGCTTTTAATAAGAGGGGATGAATTGCAAGTAGGAGGTCTGGGGTTCGAGCCATGTAAGACACATGTTTAAGATTACATTGTAGCTGTACAGTTTGGCGTTTCATATAAAAAAAAGGGTAGCTTTTAATCAACAAAAAATCTCGTGTTTATGATATAAAAAAACCATTTTTCAGTGTCAAGGAAATTTAGGCCTGAAGGCCGTAAAATGATTCTTAGCATAATTTTGAAATGCAACCTTAGTGTTGCATTTTATAACATTCTCCTAATGCCAGAGAAATTTTGGCCTAATCGCATACCAGTTGAGAACCTATCGCTTAAAAACAAGAATTCAGTCCTTCCCTATGTATTCTCTTGAGTGTTTTCTGCTTCTTCTTTCCATTACTCACCTTCCTGACTGCATAAGCCATCATTATAAACTCGTCTTTTTGCTTCATCACTGACCTCATCATTTGCCTTGACCAAACACAAATTTAAACAAAATATTGAACGGTGCACTTGTATTTTTATAATTATTGGCCCAACTAATAACAAAAGTGCAATGATGTGCACCTATAGTATACTTCCGGTAGTGATTAACTAGATGTTTTGTTGCTGTGTTCCTTCTTCCCCATGGCTTTCTCTTTCCCTTTCTGCACTTGTGTTGCACATTAAACACTTTAATAGTTTGAATTATCATTGCAACTTCTTGTTATGAAGTTTGTTTGGCTAGCTGGCACCGATCTTTGAAATGTTGTGATTGGGTGTCTTAAAGTTCCAAATTCTTGAATCTGCTGAAAAGCTCCTTACCATTTTAGTTTTGAACTCTCTAGATATTTCAATTATAGTTATATGCTGTTCGTTTGTTGATTGTTATGTTGGGAACCGGGACTGGGAGGAGAGTTTCACAGATGTTTGAAGAATAAACTCTATTATGAATATATTGTGCTATCTTATTTGGCTGGATGATTTGTGTTAAAGGGAATATACGTCTACTGAAGTATATTTCCTGTGGGCGTTAAGGAATTTGCTCTTACAATGTTGACCGCCATTAGTAATACTAATACTGATTCAGGTAGCAATAGCTGCCTTTCCTTTTTCTTTTTTGGGTGACACAGACAGTTGTTAATTCTGTCTAAAATTCTGTGACATTGAAATTGGGATTTAGTGAAAGCCAAGAAGCTGTCCCTGAATAGGCTTATGACACATTGGCTCCAAGTACCAAAGTTCCATTTTAATTTTTTTTCTGATAAGACCGAGGTACTAGATTCTTGGAGCAATCAATGAAGTACTAAATCTCTAGTTTTAATAACCTTCAGAAACTAATCCCATCTTATTGGCTTTCCAGATCTGGTTCATCATGGCATCTGATTCCAGTCCATATCCCTAAGGATTCTATTGGTGATAACTAAGTCCTTTGACCAGTTAACTTATCAAACACAGTGTTAGACCGTGTATATATGGTTAGACACAACTTATGTGGTAATTTAAAACAACTATGTTTACATTAACATAGGGTGTTTTGACTTACAACATAGTGTGCGTAACCATATTCTAAAACTAAAAAATCCTTTGGCTAGTTAAAGGATAGTCAAAACTTTCTGCAATTGCAGTTCTGTTTTGTTTTGGAAGTATATGTACCGGCATACAGTGCTGAGGCCTTATTTACTCTTCACACAGCAAATTCTCGTTGGCTCATTTAATTTGTGATGAGTCGTATTTGTTGCACTACGGCTACACCATCTATGGTGATTATGTAGGAGTAATAGAATTCTGATAAATTAGGGAATTGTCACTGAACTTTATTGCGTCTTGTACGCTTCTGATAAAGACATTGATCTCCACCAAATTTGTATAAATTTGCTCAAACAAATCACTAATAACTAATTTTGTGAGTATTTCTGTTTCTCCAGTATTTATCTGTTACGTATGGTGTTAAACTACACACGGTACATCTGATGAAAGTAATGTGCCTTAATTTAGAACTTTAGATGCGGTTTTACAGGAAGGACATGAGCTAGTGAGTAATTTGATTGGAAAGTTCTAACTCTTAACTAGATCCGACGAAATCAATTGTAGATATTGAGTTGGTGTTCTCATGATAGATGTGAAATGATTAGTTGATGTTATAGAATCTGTAACAGGAGGAACTGAATATCTTTAGCATAGATACTTGCTCCCAAAATCGATCCTACTGAGATTCAGAGATCTGACATCTCTTGGACATTCAATCATAAATCAAGCTCTCAAGTCACATGCATCATTTGCCTAAACCGCTAAAGTTTGGCTTTTCAGTAACATGGAAATGCATGTTTTGCCTCAATTCAGTAACCTCGGACCATGTTTCCTCTCAAATAGTTTGTACCTTTTCAAGTACTCCATATTCTTTAGGCTGCTTCACTTGTATCTAAGCATTTGTATATTGGCAAGTTGACATAATAATGCTAGTGGGCTGCTTGTACCGATGAGCATAGAATTTCTAACATTTTCTCCCCGAAATCAATTCTCGTACTAAACTTGATGATCATGCATCTCTATTTAAACACCACCTTTCGAGTGCAGTTTCTTATCAGGAGTGCTGTTTATCCTAATTCACTACTTCCTCTATCTTTATATGGAGCCAAGAAGGTCTGGAAATTATGAAGCAAGCGTTTGGGATGATGACTATGTCCAGTCCCTCACCAGTCCGTATGGGGTAATTTCTGAAAACCTAGTGTCACTTTCTTTAGTTTAACTTCAGAACATCTGATCTCATCGCAAGACATGCATGACTACCCTGTCTTAGTAACTAATCTTTAAAACTCTTTTTTTGCCATTCTAATAAAAAAGTTCAGTCCACAAGTTTCTGAATTGGACAAAACTAATGACTTCTTGGTAAAATTTGAAAACTTGTTGAGGTTCATGACTTCATGCAATAAAAATAGACCAAGATATTTTACTGCAAGTCAAGAAATACAGGGAGTCTATATATGTTATCCTGCTCATTCATTTATGTTCGAATAAACAACAGTACTATGCATGATAAGCAAAAGCTTGCTTCTGGTGAATGCAGGCAACAGAGTACTTGGAACAAGTTGAGAAGCTGAAAGAGGAAGTGAAAGTTATCCTTCACGAAAGTGATGATCAGTTAGATCAACTTAAGTTGATAGACAATCTGCAACGGCTTGATATATCCTACCATTTTATAGATGAAATACAAAAACTGTTGGAGGACATGTATTTGACAGGAACATTTCATGATACACAGACGCAGGAAGATTTGTATATGGCTGCATTAAAATTTAGACTCCTCAGACAGCATGGATTTCCTGTTCCTCAAGGTGCAATTAATGTTATTACCAAAACTATGAATTTTTTTAATTTCAAATGGAAAATGATCACTTTAACTAATGTAGGCCTGCTGTTGCTTATGAAATTAATAATAATAGCTTTCTTTCGACAGAGATTTTCTGCAGTTTCATGGATGGTCAAGGAAATCTCAGTCCGAGTATTTCTGATGATATCAGGGGAATGTTGTCATTGTATGAAGCTGCATATTTATCCATGGAAGATGAACGGATATTGGACATTGCTCGAGATTTCTCATTTCATCATCTGAAGGAAAAGCTCACGCATATTACTGACCACAATCTAGCTGAGCAAATTAAGCATGCTTTGGAGCTTCCATTACACTGGAGAGTGCCAAAGCTTGAAGCCAGGTGGTCCATACATGCATATGAGATGAAGCATAACACGAATGCTACATTGCTTAAATTGGCAAAATTAAATTTCAACACAATACAGGCTAAATATCAGGATGAAATCAAGCAAGTGTCAAGGTAATGTTTTGTTTCGTTTATTTTGGAAGAATAACGTAAGTGTTGTTCTTGATGAATTTTTTTGTCTGTTTTGTTCTTCTAAGGTGGTATAATGAGACTGGTCTTGTGGGAAAGCTAAAGTTTGCCAGACACCGATTAGTGGAGTGTTTTTTGTGGGCGGTGGGATTTACTCCGGAGCCTCATTTTGGATATACCAGGAAGATCTTGACCAAAATTGCTGTGTTTATCACTATTATGGATGACATCTACGACCTATATGGCACACTTGATGAACTAGAGCTGTTTACTAATGCAATTGAAAGGTATCGAAGCATACTAAATGGATCTCATCTTGACAAGTCATTTTTTTATTTGGAAATACACTATTTTTCAGCTCTTAAAATAAGCTGATGTTTTGCACTATCAGGTGGGACATAAACTCACTTGACTCTCTCCCCGAGTATATGAGGATGTGTTTTCTTGGTTTGTTCAACTGCACTAATGAACTGGCTTATGAAATTCTGAGGGACCAAGGACTCAACATGATCTCTAACTTGAGGGAACTGGTATAATATTTTCCCATTCATATTTCTTTTTCTAGTTCGACTTGATATTCCCAATTTTTTTTCATAACATTACTCCATGACTTACCTAACAAACACCAAGCTATGCCAAAATTTGTCTCTGTAAAGTGTAAAGAATTCCTTTTGAATTAGAGAAATCCAAGGCCTCTAAACTACTTGCATACTCCCTTTGGTCATTATGTCAAGGATAATTTCAGATAATTTCATGAAACTTGAGAGATGACTGATTTTACGTTTTCCAGTGGACCGAACTTAGTGCATCATATCACTTAGAGGCAAGATGGTATCATGGTGAGTATGTCCCAACCCTGGATGAGTACCTAAGCACGGCCTGGATTTCTATTTCTGGCCCTATACTCCTTTTCCATGGCTATTTCACCATGGCCGATCCCATAAAGAAGGACGAATTGGAACAGTTGGAGCAAAACTCTGGCATCATTCATTGGCCGTCAATGGTTCTTCGCCTAATGGATGACTTAGGCACTACATCTGTATGTAACGTTTTATCTTCAGATTAGACATCAATTTATGGGCAAATGAAAGGGGGATATTTAGTAATAATTTTATTCTTTCTTCGTTTCTTTTTGTGTTATATGTAGGATGAGATCAAGAAAGGGGATGTTCCGAAATCAATTCAGTGTCACATGAATGAGACAGGAGGCTCTGAAGAGGAAGCACGCGAGTTTGTTAAACGCATGATTGATGCAACACTGAAGAAAATGAACAAAGAGGTACTCATGGAGAGCCCTGTCTGGAGTTTGGTTCCAGCCGCCATGAATCTTGCTCGAATTTCTCAGTGCATGTATCAGTATGGAGATGGTTTTGGGGTTCCACATAGGGAGACTAAGAAGAACTTGATATCACTCCTTGTAGAACCTATCCAGATTTGATATTTATCTGAGATTATAAATTTTCCCTGTAATCTGCATCTCAATGTAATTTCAGCTTTTTTATCAATAAATGGAGACATAATTAGCTCTACTTACATGATTCACAGCTTGATTAAACACTCAAAATACAACAATTTGGTGAAGACAAAATTAACATGGTTTCTTGAACCCCATGTTGTTTCCACTTGTGTAATCCCTCCAAACACCCATAGCTCCAAAACTAGTCATCAAAACTGTACTCAAACCTAACTCTATACCAACCGAGAACACGATAAGTGATGCTCTCCCATGTTTCATAATTGCGCGACGTACTAATGTCAGTCCGACTACTGAAGCAACAAAACAGAGCAAAGCATAGCTCAGAGCTTCATGTATGTGCTCCATGCCCAGTAGCAAGTATTGAGTTGCTGACATTGTTGAAGTAAAAAATACCATAAAAGAGCATGTTGCTGCTGCAACCTGTGTAACAGAAGACAATCCAACTTGTAACTATCATTGGAATTTATATCTTAGTTTTAGCAAGATTGCAAGAACATGGAAACTTACTTCTGCTTTGATCCCTACTTGAAGAAGAAGCGGACTTATAAGCATACCACCTCCGATCCCGAAAACTCCACCAAGAGCCCCTACTAATAGCGCCATTGCAGGGAAGATGAGATAGTTTCTGGATGAGTAGCTAAAGATGTCACCTCTGTTTTCCTGTATCAAGAGAATTGGACAAGAGCCTTTAAGTGGATTCGCTTCAACAAGTGTACTAATAGCTCGAAACATGTATGTTTATGGAAATACCTGCTGAACTGAATCAGCTTTCTTTTGGTTCCTTCTTCCATAAATGATCAATGTAGTGAAAAGAATAGCCAGAGGAACTTGAATTGATGAGATGATCCAATATCCGACTCCACAAGGCTTTATGTGGATTACACCCTACACGAGTTTTACACGTTTCTGAGTGGATTTGAAGTACATTATAATACATTTCCTACCTAAACTATAACACTGCCATTCAGTACCTGACCCTGACGATTCCCTCGAAGAAGATACAACATCAAGAATGAAAACCATATGGCCATCAACAAGACAATCTTCATCACCGGGATCCCCATTTTGCCCTCCTCCGCTCGACCACCCAACAGGGGGACTTGGGTACTTCCGTCCTCCAAGCCAACATTTCCCCTCACCTCTTGAGATTCCAAGTTCCAATACTTGACCCCTGTTCCACAAGTTTTAAACGTACAAAAACCAAGAAAGATCACAAAAGTAGTCGTGATCAGCCAATCTGGAAACATCAGGTTACAGATCACTCCGAAGCTCACTCCCAACAACATCAACGGCTCGGTTAACAATGCAATGTCGAAATCAATCAGGCGCTGATTTGGTAACATGTGGCATCCTAAGTTCGCCAAGGATCCTCCGGAGACCATGAACGCTGAAAAGACAGACGCTGTCTTCAGGTCTATACCTGCAACCAATGATTTAAAATCTCTTAGAAAAAGTACCAAAAATAAAAATAAAAATCTAGTTGTTAATGAATGTTTCCATTTTCATTCTGGTAAAACAAAGAAACGTTACTAATTAATGGTGAGAATGGATATTGCAAACATATTGCAAACTTTTATCCATGCCTGCAACAATGGTGAGAATGGATATAAGCAAGCCGCCTCCACCAAGGCCGCCTGCGCTGGAAACTGCAGCGACTATGAATGATAAGATTCCAGCCACCAAGAACCGAACAGTTTGGTCTGATGATTGTGCGACATCATGAGACGAATTTGGATCGGGTGTTTCGGAACCGGGTGGGGTAATTGGTTTAGCATGGCTAGTGATGAAAGCAGTGGAAATGAGGAAGAAGATGGAGAGGAAAGAGAGGAGACTTAGTGGAGTTGAGTTTGAGAAATTTTGGTTTTGGATCTTCATTATTATGTGATTTGTGAAGATAATTGAGTCACTTGTAGCTCAATTCATGAATTCAAATCATTAACTATCACATATAGGCTTGTCAACTCATACAAACCACTACTTCAAGCATTTTCTTACTTTGATTTTTCTTTTCAAAAAATAAACTTCCTTTCATTGATACTAGTTGTCCAAGTTGTGTGCTTAATGAGTTGCCCTTTGAGTCTTTCTATATTTTGATTTAATAAAGTCACTCTTAAATCATAAATATCAACAAGAATAAAATTGAAAAAAGAAATTGAAAATCTATAACCGAAATTATATTATGAAATTTTAAGTTCTGATATTTTCAATTTAATTTCAATACTAATTAATTTAGTTTAAATCAGGTTATTTCAGTTAATTTTAGTTTTAATTTGTTTTAATTTTATACTTGAGTAATTTTAAACTGATATTCTCAGAGTATTTTGTTTCTTGAGAGGAGGCAAATGGAGTCGGTGATGGGAAGTATAGTATATACTAGTACTTGATTAGCGACTAGACTTTGAGACTAATTAGTCGTGGATTAATAATTAATTAATCTGAGATTAGTAGCAGGCTACGGCGCGGGAATCATTTTCACGTAAAATCCAAATGGAAGTTTCCTATTCTACTAATTATGTATTTGTCTAGTTGCTTATTGTCATGATATGATATGATCTAGTAACCTAATTAAAGAAATTACTCGACCCAAATTTTGGTGATTGTTCATTGTAGGGTGCAAATTGCAATGCACGCCTTCTTAATTTGGGACCAGGTTAATACAACTGAATTATTATTGATATAATATTGGACGTGGAGAATATTTCCCACCATCCCACTTGTAGTAAAAAGTTGCCTAGGTGCATAAAAGTAATAATGGTACATAAACTTCCCATTTCCTCAACTAAAGTCTTCTTAGGGGTTTACGCGAGCGGGTACGGACGGTTATTTATAAAACTTCTAATCAACCCGTCTACGGTGGGTTATCTAAATCATTAACCGCGGCGGGTATGTTTTTTACTTACTCATCGCGGGTCGGTTGACGCTTAACGTGAACGAATGGCGGGTGAAAGACGGAAGGTTTGCATCACATAACATAAATAATTTTTCAAATAGATAAATTCAGTCCAAAAGTTACCATTATGAAATACTTAGTAATAGTCTCAAGTTCAATAGATCCTAAAATTGTTAGTACAAAACACAATTCTTAATAAAAAATTAAAAAATTAGGATTCTATAAGAGGGCCCTGCCAATTCTGCAAAATTTAATTAAGAACTAGACAAAACAACTAATGACACTACCTTAGCAATGTAATTAAATTAAAGATGCTCCAAGCACTGAAACTAGAGTAGTAAAGTGCTCTCTGCATGCAAATATTATAAACTGCGTCATTATGGCTCAAATCTTACACTTCCAAAAAATTAAAGAAACTCATATACCACCTTTTAGGTATAGCAAATAAGAATAAAATGTACATCTCTCCCACAAGTATTAGGTTCCAAAACAAGAACAAACAAAGTTTGTATCACCAAAAATGCATCATAATTCTTACATGACA
>JAYMSL010000413.1:0-24997 GCA_036897195.1 Plantago coronopus
AAACCATGCACCACAGACAAATCAACACTAGCAGGCGAAGAAGAATGATCAGAAGGTACCGGTAGGTCAAACAAAGTGTAACGAACCACACCATCACCATTAACAGGAGGTTCAACTACACTCCCACCACCATGACGACACTTAGCTCTAACCGTATGGGTAGTAAGACAAACCCCACACAACCAATGACCCATCCTCCTAAGAGTGGTCTCCGCACTCAAATAAACATACAGACTAGACGCAAGCACCTGACGAGTAATAGATTCAGCACTGCCCTGAAAATGCTTATCACGCAAGTGCCGCAGCAAATAACTACTAGTAAGGCCATTACCACTACCATCCCTACACCCACTGTGTCCAACAAAGGGACAGT
The DNA here is from genome assembly GCA_036897195.1 of Plantago coronopus. Classification (NCBI taxonomy): domain Eukaryota; kingdom Viridiplantae; phylum Streptophyta; class Magnoliopsida; order Lamiales; family Plantaginaceae; genus Plantago; species Plantago coronopus. The sequence continues at coordinate 374 of JAYMSL010000413.1, forward strand.
GGAACCGCACACCGGCGGGCATAATGGACCTACACAAGCAGCACAAACCCAAACACACCCAACACCAACAACCAGCCACAAGCACAACCAAGAGCAGCACAAGAATGGAACCAAAAGGAAGACAACTCCGCGAAACAACCAGACCAGAAACCAAAACAGGCCACACAATCACGAAGAGACCAACCACAAAATAAACAACCGAAGAGAATGAAACCCTAACCTGGAACGAACCAGAAAGCAGAGAGGAGAGGCGACAAAACCCAGGATCAGGAGCTCAGAAAAACAACCGATCACTGACAGCAGCAGGAAGCCATGGCAACAGAAGGAGGCAACCCAGGCGAAGGCGACGAACACAGGCGCAGATCAGAAATTCTGCAGGACGGCAAAGAACAAACCGGCGCGGACTGCAGAGAGCATAGCAGGCGCGGCCGGGCTCCGATCCGAACGGGCCACCCACCGATCAAACCGTCTCGACGAGACCAACCTGCCAGGCCGGCACGTGTAGGTAACCAGCGGTCCACCGAGGCACGGCGGACAGAAACGCGGGCGCTGGGAGGAAAAGGGCTACAGCGGGGAGAGAGAATCCTATAGAAAAATATTAGTTATTGAGCAAGCAATATGCATTCATGGGCATACATCCCGGACCACGCCTAAAACATATTGAGCAAGCAATATGCATTCATTCAAGAATTCAACTGTGAGATACAAAATAATAAAAATATAGTTAGCTAAATTATGAAATTATGAATAAACATACATACATTATGAAGAAAAAAATTATGGGGTTAATTTCTTATAAGTTGAAAGTTTGGTAGGTTGAAAATGAGTTAAAATAAACTTTGAAATTACATTTTAATCCAATGAATAAGGGATTGTTTGGTTGTAAATAAAATTGTTGACTTTTTGGACTTAAATGTAATTGTTTGAGAGTATCAGTCTGTTATCGTTATTGTGAGTCTATGAAAGGATTATTTTGTGAGATGGTACGCTAGTAGGGTACTTTTCTGATAATTAGCTGCAAGCTGCAATGGTTAGTCATTGATAAAATAGCTTTAAACGTGTTGCTCAAACTCAAGCATACGAGTGCACCAGCCGTTGTGTGTTAGTCATTGAATTCTTGTTCTTCCTATAGTTTCTAGAGTGTATGTTTACATTGTCCTTCATGTGCTAGAGTATTTATGATAAAACAAAGGTTGCTTAAGATCATCGAAGTGCTAAACTGTGTTGTACCTTTACTTTTTGGGGATGTCTTCGTGAGTGAGTGATCCTTCTCGCATGCTCTCCTGAGTAGGCTCTAGGATTCATCCTTCATTTATCAGCCTACTCTGTTATCTTGTCTCTCCGTTTTCTGTGATATTCTGTACCATCATCTAATTTTCTGGAAGCTGTTATGTAAACTTTAATTAGCTTTGATCTAGACTTTATATTATATGTTACATTCTAGCTCAATAAGGTGCTTCTAAGACATCTTGTGTTCTTAAAGATGAAGAGAACTGAGGAACACACGTATTGGATTGTAATGTTTGTTTCTACTCTTTACATCTTGAGGCAAATATTAATGAGCTGTAGATATCAGAATAAGTGAGCTTGTAGGAATTGGATACTGCATATTTTATGTTTATTGGAGAAGGCTGCGAGATCTACTGATTTATGGGCAACAAAGTTACCTGCATTAAAATAATTCAGTGATTGTTTAATGTTTCTTTCCATTTTAAATAAGCATATCTTAATATCTTCATCCAATCTACTGACTGAATGCAGTAAATTTGAAGTTCTTGTATGCGCTATTAATGTGTGGCTATCGTCAATGCACTTCTTTTGTTTTGTTGTTATGAATTCTGGCTTGTGTAGTTTAATAGTCAGAGGGGGGATGGCCAGTGGCTGATTGGATGAATCCCTTTAAACTTGTTAGTATCCCAATATTTATAGTATTAAGCACGTCACCTCTTCTGGCTGCTAAAGTGCTCTAACCTTTTCTATTAGTAAGGAGAATATTTTCTTTTCTTTGAAATATCTGTCTTTCTTGCAATTCTTGCTCAAATTTCATTTTGTTTTCAGGATCATTAATTAAAAATCAGCTTGTGAATCATATCACACTTGGCATCGCACTGCGAGCTGTTTTGGATGCGATGAGGAAACCGGCAGATTCAAAAGTCTGTATTCCCTCCCTCATTATGTTTAATTTACACTGTATTTGTTCTTTACGTGACATGAGCTTTGCTATGTATAGATGTTTGTCTTCGGGACTAAGGCATTGGAGCAGTTTCTGGATCGCCTCACTGAGTGGCCGCAGTACTGCAATCATATCTTACAAATATCTCACATGCGTGCTTCAAATCCAGAGCTTGTTGCCTTTATTGAAAGGACACTTGCTAGAATCTCAGCAGCTCATGCTGAACCGGACGTGGTTCACAATGCTGCTGTTGATCCCCAGATCACTCCTATCCAATCGTCTTCAGTGAATGTTGAGGTAAAACACACACTTTTATCTTATGAATCTGTGCATTGATTGAGCATTGAGGTAATATAGAAACAGTGCAATACAATGGTGATGTTAACACATAGTTGCATCGTTTTTGTGAGAACTATTCGGTATGGAAAACTGGGAATATAAGCACGTTTCTTCTTGTCAGCTATGCTGGCCATTCATTTATTCTGCTCATAATGCTATTGGACTTTATTCTACATTTTGTCACTTAATAGCGTGGTTGGAGTTTTGAAGCGGTAATTTCTTGTCATTTTGGAAAGAATGATTTCATTGTTAATTGGTTGGCTCAAAATTGCTTGGGATTCATTTCTTCCCCCGTGGACACTCATAACAAAATGGCGCAGCTCAGTTGGTAAGACGCTTCCCTTCCAACCAATAGGTCGGGGGTTCGAGTCACACCTCGGGGGTAAATGGGGAACCATTATTGATCCTCGCGTTGCCGCTTCCGGAAAAAAAAAAAATCCTTGCTGTAAAGCAACATAAGTATCTACACATTTTGGAATAACAATGAACTTTTTATGTCTTCCTATTCGTCACGTCATCCTTACAATTTATAAGTCCTTTGATGATATTTAATTGAAGACAATTTGAGGTTTATCCACAGTTCACACCATTTAGATGCTGGAATTTTCCAAGTTCTCCCTCAACCTTTCAACATAAAATGAAACATTTCTTTTCCTGCTGACTGCACCAATAATGTTCCAACGATCAGCTCTGTGGCTTTAACCATGTGAGACATTTTATGAAATATTTGTCAATTGTTAGCAGTAGCTGGTGTATGAGAAGTAATGTAGCTCATATAGGATCCAAATTATTAGCTGCATTTGTTAATAGAAGGGAAGTGATTTTGTCATAGCATTCTTGTCCTTATTGTACATGTTCTCATCCATAGAAGTAGTTATGTTTGCCATTCTTCAGCTTCATGGTGAATGATAAGTCTGTCGATTTTTATTGTGCTATGAGCACATTATTTAAAGAAACTGTATGTATTGGATATTGCGGTGAGTCTGTGAAGGGAAAAAATCTTTCTGATTTCTTATAAAACATCTAAGTTAATAAGGTCAGTCTTATGTTCAGTTCAGTTTACATGCTTTTCAGAAAGTAACTGTATTCTGTGCTCCACTTCTTTAGGTTCAAGGCTCGTCATTTTCTCTAAATGGTCCTGGTAGCTCACAGGCTAGTTTACACTCCTCTACCATGCAGCCTCCACAAAGGTTAAGTTCACTAGATGAGAGAAAAACATCTGCTATGCTCTCAAGTTACATGAAGCCAGCACTATCCTCTACCGGGCAGCATGCCTCTGCCCCTGGTGATACAGCTAGCCTACAGAAGGCAAGTTTCGATTTTACTTGAACCTTATGTAGACATTAGTTTTATTTTCTGATCCCTCGCTGGTCAAGAGATTCTTCAGTTGACCTATTTGAAATTTTAAATTATTGAACAGGCACACACTGCTGTTGGTTTACCTTCACTGCACTCGTCATCGTCTGGGTTCCCACGTTCAGCACGAGGTACATTTGCATGTTATATGGCCCACATTTTGAGCACATATCATCTGCTTATCTGTGTATGTGCTTGTAAAAACTATATCTGTAATTCAATAATTTGATCTATATTTTGTTCATATGACAGGATTTGGCTCTGCTTTGAATATTGAGACCCTTGTTGCTGCGGCAGATAGACGAGAAACTCCGATTGAGGTACGTTCGCTGCTTTTTAAAATGTTCTTTGGGGTTCTCTTATGCTCGGTTTACCTGGTAGTATTGTTGTATGCACATATTTTGACCTGTTCTTTGGTTGTTTAAGGAGCAAGGATCATGCTTTAATCTGCAAACCCTGTTTTGCTCACTTTTTCTCTGCTCTTTGAGTTTTCATAATCTGTCTTAAGGGTTTCATACACCCAAATGAAGCAGTTTTCTCCTTTTCTTTCTATTTTACTGTTTGGTTTCTTCTGCGCTGATCCTTATACATTCAGTCCTGCATGCTATATAATTTGGATATGTTATCTTTCTGTGCTTTGCTTGTTTGGAAATGAATGTCATTATTCTTCACCTATTGCTATAACTTGTTTGGGGGTCTCACATATCTGAAGTAATTATTGTTCTCCTTTTCATCCTGTCCTGCATGTATACAGCTTGATGTTTCTGTGCTGCTTGGTTCAGCGACAGTAGGGTCTGAAAGTGTGTAGGAAGATTAGGCTCCTAGGAATGTTTGACTTGTGAAAAATGTGTGAATAAACAGTTTACTCAAGTTAGAGGTGTCATGTTTTTATTTACTTGTACATCTCATCGGGATAGTTGACAACTCATTCAATTAAGCCTGTGAACTGTGATCTTTTTCCTGCTTCATTTTATTTCTGGTCTATATTAGTAATTTTGAATTTGCTATATTCAATGAACTCGTGCATTGCTCTTTAATCATTGAATCTTATATCCTTATTCTGTTAATTCGTGATTGTTTATCTGTTTGGGCCTTACAATTTCAATGTACCTTTGTTCTTACAGGCTCCTGCGTCAGAAATTCAGGATAAGATATCTTTCCTCATTAATAACCTGTCTGCGCAAAACTTTGAGTCTAAAGCAAAGGAATTTACCGAGATCCTGAATGAAAACTACTATCCTTGGTTTGCTCAGTATTTGGTCATGAAAAGGTGATAATATAATTAATTTGGAACTTATATTTTATTTTTAGCACCAAGGAACTTTTTGGTGCTTTGTGCTACAAGTGAATTATCACTAGATTTCCTTACTACTTCACTTTCGCGATGCTGGATCACATTATTCAATTGATCTATCCATGTTGACAGGGCGAGTATCGAGCCGAACTTTCATGATTTGTACTTAAAGTTCCTTGATAAAGTATCTTTGAAACCCTTGACCAAGGAAATTGTTCAAGCCACATATGAGAACTGCAAGGTCTGGATTACACACAACATACTTTTTGTCACTGTTTACATACTCGTGTGGTCTACTCTAATACACGGTTCCTTTCCTCAGGTTCTCTTAGGATCAGAGCTGATAAAATCTAGTGTGGAAGAGCGTTCATTGCTAAAAAATTTAGGGAGCTGGCTTGGGAAGATCACAATTGGCAAAAATCAAGTTCTGAGGGCCCGGGAGATTGATCCGAAATCTCTGATTATTGAGGTACCTTTTCTTTCCTCTTCACTTCTTTTTTTGTTTTATACCATTCCTTTTTCTTCTTTGCTTTTCTAATTCTTTTCATGTAGCCATGTTCTCTGTGGTTGTTTATTGGCTTTATTTGTATTTCCGAATTGAGATGATAAATATTTCAATGCTTTTCCAGGCATATGAGAAAGGGCTCATGATTGCTGTCATTCCATTTACTTCAAAGGTATAGTTCTGATATTATGTGCAATTGTTACTGTTTTGTGTTTTATTAACACCGCCAGCCTTTTCCAGATCCTTGAACCGTGCTCAAGCAGTGTTGCGTACCTACCTCCTAACCCTTGGACCATGGGCATATTGGGACTGCTTGCTGAGATATATGCGATGCCAAATTTGAAAATGAATCTGAAGTTTGACATTGAGGTGATTGAAGTATTCTAATATCATATTTACTTCCAGTATAAGATCTGTTGTTTTACACCTCCCTGCTCATTTTCCTTTCAGGTCTTATTCAAAAACCTTGGGGTAGACCTTAAGGATGTTGCACCAACTGCACTTCTTGTGGATAGGGTACGTGAAGTTGAAGGTAATCCCGATTTCTCCAATAAAGACGTTGGGCCTTCTCACCCACCAACAGTAAATGAGGTGAAGCCGGCAATATTATCAGCTCGAAACCAAGTTGAACAGCCCCTCGATGTTGTTCCTCCTCCACATGCTGTTGGCCATCCGCGAATTATACCCCCGGTTAGTGCTTCTGTAAGTATGCTTATGATTTACATAATCATGTTGGTGTTTATATTCTTTTCTTGTTACCAGTATACTCCCTCTCCTCATATATCTCCTGGAATTTTGACGGATGATGAGAAGTTGGGTAGCTTAGGGTTCTCTGATCAGCTCCCGTCTCAAGGCATGCAGTCTCCATTTTCTATCAGCCAGGTGTTTTAACATTTTTGTTCGTGTACCTTTCTCATTCTTTGGACAATTATCAAATGCTGAATCTACTTTTGGGTAATTCACAGCTACCTGTACCGGCTAATAATATTGAGCAGCAAGTTGTTGTTAACAAAAAGCTTCAGACTATTGGGCTTCACATGCCCTTCCAGAGGTCTGCATGCGTGATTAAATAATCTAGTTGTATTTTACACAAACCAGTGGTTGTGTCTGACGCGTCATGCACTTCTTTGCTTCAGTGTACTTCCACTTGCCATGGATCGAGCTGTCAAAGAGATTGTTTCTAGTATTACACAGCGGAGTGTTTCTATAGCAACCCAGACTACAAAGGAGCTTGTTTCGAAGGTTCTTTCACAAATTGTTTTTATGCAAGCAATACAACTCTATAACACCTAACTTTACGAATTCCAATAATTTATGGCACGCCACGTAGAATAATATAATTCAGTTCCAGGTTATATACCTCCGGTGGCTTATTTATGTGGGTTTATCTTTCTCTACGATTTGCCAGCAGATGCTTATCTGAAGATTAGGTTGTCAGTATATATTAATTTCTGTTCATATGCCAGGATTATGCCCTGGAACCAGATGAGACCCTGATAAGGAATGCAGCACATCTCATGGTTGCAAGATTGGCTGGGAGTTTAGCTCATGTAACCTGCAAGGTATGATGGAGGTTTTTGAATATCTTCGTTCCCAATGTCTTGATCACTTCCGATAGGCTCATGAGGATTCTTTTGACTCAGGAACCTTTGCGAGTTTCGATATCAACCCAGCTTAGGAGTTTACTTCAAGGATCGACCATGTCCGGTGATATTCTTGAACAAGCAATTCAACTTGTCACAAATGACAACTTGGACCTTGGTTGTGTGTTGATTGAACAAGCTGCTACAGAGAAGGTGAGATAAGTATATGTCTGTAAAAATGTGAAATTTCGTTAATACTAAGGATCCTATTATAAAGAGTTTGTCTCAGTGTCTGTCAACTACTAAGCTGCTCTGTTCAGAATCTGTACCTTGAACTGTAGATTGTTCGGCTATTTTGACTTCTTGACATATATTACCTACAAGGATTGCCTAGTTGGTTAAGGTCTTAGGAAGGGCAACTCTCCCTTGCTCTCATGTATGAGCTCTACATGTAGCGTACTTTCTCATATGATTTCTAGGTCTGTCTGTGTGTGTCGCACCACATCTCTAGTGCAGTATTCCTGTCTTGTTTTATGTGATTTGATGTCTACTATGCAACCCGGGGGTTTTTACTCAGTGAACACCCATTACTGTAGGTACTGGCTACTGGTTTCCATGTTGCCCAAGATATAACTTAATCATAAATAATGTTGGTTCTCAAGCACACGAGTTGATATTCTTGTGTGAAAAATGTGGAACTTAGACCATTATATTCCCATGGGTTTGGAACTAGCTACTGATTATATAAAGTTCCAACAGTCTAACGAGTTATGTTTTAGAAACCTTGATCTTTCTATGTAAAACCTTGATCTTTCTATGTAAATGTTACCTATATTTTATGTGGTATGACACGTTGAACTGGAACCGGCTTCACTAACACTGCGTTATTAACTTACTGTCCACAGGCAGTTCAAACTATTGATGGGGAGATTGCACATCAACTTAGTAGCAGAAGAAAGCACAGAGAGAGTGTTGGGCCTGCATTCTTTGAAACCAGCATGTATGCACAAGGTCAAATGGGTGCTCTGCCAGAGGTGCTTCGTCCCAAACCTGGTCAACTATCACATTCACAGCAACGTGTTTATGAGGTAGTGTGCTTCGATGTACTTTGCTCCAAGCATCCTATAGAGTTTAACTATACGATAACCTGTTTTATTTCATTGCCTGTTAGGATTTTGCTCGGTTTCCAGGGCAGAATCGGTCCAGCCAGAGCTCAACTGCTGCTGATGTTGGGCCTTCATCTTCTGGTGGTGGATTAACTCGACAACTTGCACCATCTGGTTCGATAAGTACTGGCATTTACTCATCCGGTCTTGTCAATTCTGGAATCAGTGCTATTCCACAGACCTTAGAAATTGGCCCCGAGGAGATGGAGACGAATGAGAACCAGATTCCTAGGTTTGAATTTATGTTGTTTGATGATGTCATATGTCTTTCTATTCTCTCCATTAATCAATATCTGATATATTCATCTGGGGAATTTGCAGTGGTCCTTCAGGCCAGTTTGTAGTTGGTGATGGTCCTAGCGCTCAAATTATAGACAGCGAGACTGTTGCTTCATTTTCTCCCACTTCAACACCCGAACTACAAGTGGTGGAATCCTCTGATCCTGTAAAAGTGAGAAATTTATCTGAAAGCCATGTTTGTCAATGTCATAGAATTGTACTCATTAATTGGCATTTCATGAATGCAGGAGTCAGGAAATACTCAACAGCATATTAATACGACATCAGCAACAGAGCGTCTTGTAAGCAATGTCTCAGAGCCTTTGCTAACCACGGGAGATGCATTGGATAAGTACCAAGCTATATCAGAGAAGGTTTTGTTTTGTTCTTTTCATGGATAACACATCTGTTCTGCTTTCTCTCAATAGATAAATAATTCAATGTTTTGTATAAGTAACATGTTACATTAATATGCTTTGGGTTATTTTCCTGACTATTGGTTCTTTTAAAACATTTCCAGCTTGAGAGTTTGCTCTCTAACGATGCTAGTGAAGCAGAAATTCAGGTAATGCCCGGACATCTCCGCTTGCATGCGTTTTTGCCACACATATTATATCTATTTTCCCTTGGTTTCTGGGAATGTATGGAAGAAGCCTTAATTATGTCTACTTCCCCAAATAACTTCATTTTTTCCCAGGGAGTTGTTGCTGAGGTTCCTGCAGTCATCCTGAAGTGCATAAGCCGTGATGAGGCAGCCTTGGCTGTTGCTCAGAAGGTGCACATTCTTTTCTATATCACATAAAACTTCCATATTCCCCATAGTTTCACACTCAAACCTTGCTTCACACATTTAGAGCTACTACTAGCTCCTGCAGTTCAAGTTTTTTGCAACTTGTTTATGTGCATATAGTTTAGTATTAAGGCAATTTACATGCATCATGATGCTTTTGTTTACCATGTTCTATCTTATCGTGGTGCTTACTATGATGAATTAATATGATTGCAATCATTCTCTTATTTTGCAAAATATATTTATGAAAATATGAATAATTTCATGTGCATAAAATAAATTTGTAGCACACTATATTAAGCACTTTAAGGCTTACGCTTTTCTAAACCGTGAAAATTTTATATTCTTCTAGTTTTGATTTCTTTAAGCCCTGGATTGTGTGCAGTTAATGTCTTAACAATGTTTCCACTTATGCTATGAGCCTCTGAGCGCTTATATGAAAAAATGCACCAAATAGTGCTGTTGTCGAAACTCACCTGATATTAGAGTGATAATATGCTTACTATGATGTATTAGGATGCTTACATATGTTCTCCTATTTGCCAAATAATCTTGATAAAAATATAAATAAGTTTATGGGTAAAATAAATTTAGGCTACAATTTAGTAAGCGCTTTAGGTCGCTTGTGCAGTTGGCAATCTTGAAATTTTGTATTCTTCTAGTTTGATATTTGTTGAATTAGGATGATTACAAATGTTCTCCTATTTGCCAAATACTGTTTATAAAAAATATTAATAGTTTTACGGGTACAAATTATTTATAGAATTTAGTAAGCGCTATAGGTTGCTTGTGCAGTTCTGCAATCTTGAAGTTTTATATTCTTCTAGTTCGATATTTGTTAGAGCTCTGGATTTTTTTCTGTGCAGTTAATTTTTGACTATGTTTTATTTATTCTATAGGCTTTCAAGGGCTTATATGAAAACACATCAAATAGTGCTCATGTCAAAGCTCACCTTGCAATCCTGGCTGCTATTCGTGATGTTAGCAAGCTTGTTGTTAAGGAACTCACCAGCTGGGTATGATCAGTTACTTTAACCCCATTTTGCCCATGTTAATTTGTTTACTTGAGCAAAACTAGAATTATCTTTAAGTAATGCTTAGGTACCGTATATGAAGTCAAACAAACTGTGTTAGATTTTAGAAACTAATTAAGTTCACAAATCTATAATGTCTTATGTTTGACGATATAGCTCGGTTACTTGTATATAATATATTACTGAATTGAATTGATAAAGTAGAAACTGATGATTGAGATATGGGATGAGTTCTTGCTTAGAATTTACCTTGTAAAATGGTTGAACTGACTACTCTCAAAGCTCTTGGGGGCTATGTTTCCCAACCAGGGTTACCAAATTCGCCACGGTATAGAATATCTGCTGACGATGTCTCATGTGTTTGTCTTATGATTTGAATTTGATGTACTATGAACTTGGTAACCAAGCTCCCGACATCTTCATGAAGATCTGCTGTGTATCTTGCAGACGACTATGATTTGGCATTTTAGTTCCGGCTGATATTAACTGCTTCTGCTCAATGATTCTTGCCTGCTTCAGTTTTTACAAGAAATTGTTAATTTAAGTAATATGCTTCTTGCACTTCTTGCCTTTATTTTGTACTAGGGATTTGTATGAAATTGTTTGCGTCATTTTCCGATCTGCTAAGTTCTCACATCATATAAAGTCCCCAGAGTTAATTGTTGATTAGAGGGAAGCCTAAGGAGCCGTGAGTGATCATTTCTGGCAGTGTCGAAGTATTTAGGCTGCTTATTAATTATTCCTTGTAATAATGCTAACGATAGTAATCATCACAACAAGAACAATAATAATGCCTATTTTGTTTTGTTGTTGTGCCTGAATATATAATCCGTGTCATCTTTTGGTATATTGTTCCTTGTCAGGTTATATACTCCGAAGAAGACCGAAAGTTCAATAAAGATATAATTGTTGGTCTGATTCACAGTGAGCTGTTAAATCTTGCTGAGTATAATGTGCATATGGCGAAGCTTCTTGATGCTGGGAGAAATAGTACGTATGGCTAATTTAGTACTTACTATATATTGGGTGAAAGAGAAGTTAATACGATTCCATATTATAACGTGCAGAGTCTGCGACAGAATTTGCCATTGCTCTTATCCAGGCATTGGTTGTTAGTGATTCTAAAGTGATATCGGAACTACATAATCTTGTTGATGCCCTGGCAAAGGTAGTATTCTGAAATCTTTTAGGCTTGCATTGATTATTTATAAGCTACTGACTCTCTTCATTTTCAGCTTGCCTCAAGACCTGGATCGCCAGAGTCATTACAACAACTTGTTGAGATTGCGAAAAACCCTGCTACTAGTTCCGTATCTTTGTTGACTTCTGTGGCTGTCGGGAAGGAAGACAGTCTGAGTTCCTCCAGGGACAAAAAGGTTTATTTTTCCTCCTTTTTTCTTCCCCTTTGATTTAATATTTCATCCCAACACTCCTGTCTAAGCTGTTGTAATACACAACCCGTGTATTCTCACCTCTTTTAATACATTATATTATCTTTCAAAAAAAAAAAAAAATTTCATCCCAACACTCGATCTATTTGTGTACATCTCTAAGTTTGAGTGCAGGGTTTTATATCAGCACTCATTTTTCCTAAATTTGTTTTGGAACAGGTTATTGGGGCTCCTGGAAGCAGGGAAGATTACGTACCTACCGAACTGGCGGATTCTGATCCTGCTGATTTTCATGAACAGGTGCGAGTCATACTCACTCCTATCTTGTAATTAGAAGATTTAGGTGTTTCCACGCATATTAAGGAGAAATAACTTTTCCTAGAACTGCCCCTAATAATTAACAGTGAACTCTTTTGTATCAATAAAGACCTGCATGGAAACATGAAAAAGTGAAGGGTAGAATTCAAACTATCTCCAACAACCTAAAATTTGCTAAAACTTACTAATATTGATGAGATGCGAGGGAGTACTATTTCCTTTTAGTCGCTCTGCTCTTATATTTTGATTATCTTGTATATATTATATTATATACTATTGTACTCCTGCCATTACAGTCCTAGAAAATGTACTCTCCGATTATGATTACTGATTTGTGCCTTTTGCAGTCCTGGTAAGTTGGGACTCAAATATTCTTGTTTCTTTGTCCTTAAATATATAGGCAATGTTCATGAATTATACAGCTGGTACTTCTAGCCTTTCTACATGTGAAAGTAATGAGGAGTGAGGTTATAGCTTGATTAAGATAATTAGTTTAGTCATTTTTGGTGTTTTGTTAATTACCTGCTTTTGTAATTCATTTCGTATCTACTTTACATTGGCTGCTAAAAGTAAAGTATTTTACATGCATTAGTCATTACTGTGATAAGCTGATCTGTGGAAAGATAACTGTTGAGGCCAATTAACAATTAGTGACATGTAAATGTGTTTCCTTTCCTTTTTTTGCTTGTTTTGCTTGAGACTCTTATTTATGCTTGAAGAATCGTTTTGGGAATCATCACAGTTCTATGTGGTTTTATAATTTTTCTTGATCAGATATAAGGCTGAGTTTGTGGGTATTACTCAAATGTTGATTACTTCTCCCCATGCCAATGTATATAGGTTTCGGAGTTGTTTCGTGAATGGTTCCAAGTATGTGAACTTCCTGGAGCAAACGACGCAGCTTGTTCGCGTTATGTCACGAACTTACAGCGTAGAGGCCTGCTCAGAGGGGATGAAATGTCAGATCGTTTTTTCCGCCGTATCATGGTTAGTTTTTCACTATACAATGTAGTGCAGTTATTAATCTTGGGAGGTTTGAAGCTTAATTTAAAGTGACTTCAGGAACTTTCTGTGTCACATTGCTTGTCTACTGAGGTGATGAATTCTGGCTCTACCCAGTCACATCAAGGACAACAGCTATCCTTCCTTGCTATTGATATCTTTGCAAAATTAGTCTACTCTGTTCTGAAGGTAGGCCTTATGGACCTTGTTGAACTAGATTCGTTGTCCAGCGTCTATATTACATTGTCAAATGTTATGTTTGTCTGCATTGACTACCTTTTTTTGTTAACCTGCCACATTAACTTCTTTTTGCTACCTTTTAGTTTTGCCCTGTCGACCAGGGATCCAGTAAAGCAAATTTGCTTCCTAAGGTAAGGAGCAACTTTAGAAACTTGAATTTTTGTATTTTTCTTTCTGGAAGGAATTCTTAGTCTGTTGCTGTTTTGCCAGGTCCTTGGGGTGACGGTTAAGTTCATCCAAAAAGATGCAGAGGAGAAGAGGTCATCGTTTAACCCGAGACCTTATTTTAGGCTCTTTGTCAACTGGCTGCTCGATTTGTGTTTGTTGGACCCAGTCTTTGATGGTGCAAATCTTCAGGTGGTATTTTTATAATGTTTGCGGGTTTCTCTTACATTTTAGGCTTCTCAGCTTATATCTAATCATTAAGCAAATACCTATTAATATATCTACCAGGTCCTCATTGCCTTGGCAAATGCCTTCCATGCTATTCAACCTCTGAAAGTTCCAGGTTTCAGGTCTGTTGAAATGCATTTTTAGTATTTCTATGTAACCCCCGCCCTCCCCATCCTGTCGAAGTGGGAAAGATGTGCATATACATGCTGGATCATGTCTTTGAGGGTGTTCTTTTTTGTGTGCTGCGCAAGTTTCAGTTCGATTAATTTTTCTCTATGTACTTCGCTTTAATTGTCTTCTAAGATAGTTGAAACAACTGTGAGTCCTTTGTATGTTGATGCAATTCACAACATTGTCTTGCTTGTTTTTTGTTTGACTGGATACGTAGAAATATGCACTCTGCATTACTTTATTGTACTAGCTGCAGTTATAGAGCTGAGCTTCCTCACATAATTATGGGGTTGTTACTGAGTTGCTGAAATTTCTATCAGCTTTGCATGGCTTGAGCTGGTGAGCCACAGAAGTTTCATGCCAAAATTACTCACAGCAAATGGGCAGAAGGGCTGGCCCTATTTCCAAAGATTGCTGGTGGATTTGTTTCAGTTCATGGAGCCTTTCCTAAGGAATGCTGAGCTCGGGGAGCCGGTTTGTGTCTCTGTGTACATTATTGTTTACAATTTACTATTCTTGTAGTCCTTATCTTTGGTTATTCCATCTGTAGGTTCACTTTCTCTATAAGGGGACACTCAGGGTGTTGTTAGTGCTGCTTCATGATTTTCCAGAGTTTCTTTGCGACTATCATTTCAGCTTCTGTGATGTTATACCCCCAAGTTGCATACAGATGCGAAACATAATTCTCAGCGCATTTCCTCGTAATATGAGGCTGCCTGACCCTTCTACCCCAAATCTAAAGGTTTGAGAATGATACAGTTGTTTTTATATATTTCCTTGGCCGCTGATAGATATTAATCCTGTATGAATGTTATATGGGACACTAGATTGATCTTCTGGCGGAAATTAGCCAATCTCCCAGAATTCTTTCGGAGGTCGATGCAGCTCTGAAAACGAAGCAAATGAAGAATGATGTGGATGAGTACCTGAAGGTAAATATGGATATATAATATACTGTATTATGGTTGGTGAATCATTAATGATAAAACCTGTGTACTTTTGCCTGGCAGAGTTTGGTCCTACGAGAGTTTTATCTAACTATATTTTTTCAATGCAGACACGGCAACAAGGATCCTCATTTCTCACTGAATTGAAGCAAAAACTGCTTCTTTCTCCAACTGAGGCAGCTCGTGCTGGGACTCGCTACAATGTTCCTCTGATTAATTCTCTTGTACTGTATATTGGGATGCAGGTACATCCTTACTTGGTTTATTTCAACATGGAAAAGTTGGTTGAATTGTGAATGTAATTATGCTTTGAGGGGAATTGTATTCATAGATGTCCAATTAGATCCATATCCTAATATCACATTGGCTATTTCAGTTTGTTAATTTGGAAATGTTGCATGTATGTAGGCTATTCAGCAACTGCAAGCAAGAGCTCCAGCTCACACTCAATCAATCGCTAGTATGACTGTATTTTTGGTCAGTGCTGCCCTTGACATTTTCCAGAAACTGATAATGGATCTGGACACCGAGGGTCGCTACCTATTCTTGAATGCTGTTGCAAATCAGCTACGTTATCCGAACAATCACACACATTACTTCTCTTTCGTTCTTCTATACCTGTTTGCTGAATCAAACCAGGTGCGTCTCTTTTTACTGCATAAAAATCTTATTCTGATGCTTAATGCTGTCTATATAAACTAGCAAGTATGTTGATCTATTATGCTCTATTCTTCTATCAGCCTGCAATGGTTCTTTCACTTCATGTGATGGCAATATCAATATTGTTGATTGATCTTAGATGAAATATATAAAATGCTACTTTACGCGTGTCAGAGGTATATAGTTTGGGTGTCGCTTTATTTGAAAGCCCAATGGTTTCCTTCCAGTCCTATTCTTGGGTTCGTTCCATATTTCTATTATTTATACCCGCATTACAGTCTCTCAAACATGTCAAAAATCCGACATGCAATGTGGTGTCAAACTATAACTCAGTGGTAACATTGTATATTTGTCTTTGCCAACTCATCACTGTCAATATTGTGGGACTTTTTCTTGGTCCTCGGTCGTATGCTGAAGGTTTTATTTCTATTACTCGAGGAGCCAATTGTAGATACTACTTTTTTGTGATTAAAAGTTGACTTTCTTCTCGTGCTTTTGCTTTTGTCGACTGAGTGTTCAAGTCAGTTGAGCTTGTTTTGGATTGTTTGCTGTTTGTTGTTGCTATTATTGTGTCAATTTTTACACCTTAGGGCTATAATAAGACCAACTATTGAACCATGTGATGACATATTGAGTTGTTTCTGAAGTGTTTTGTTTACTACTAGCAGGAAATGATTCAAGAGCAGATCACTCGAGTGCTACTTGAGCGCCTGATAGTTAATAGGCCGCATCCTTGGGGTCTTCTAATTACATTTATTGAGCTGATCAAGGTATATATATATAATTACTTACTGGTTATTTTATTTTAACAAGGCAGTTTATTTGTTGCGTGACATGGACTTCTGTGCTATAGAATCCAAGATACAACTTCTGGAGCCGGTCTTTCACGAGGTGCGCACCGGAGATTGAAAAGCTCTTTGAATCAGTGTCGAGGTCTTGTGGAGGCCCAAAACCTGTTGACGAAGTAGTATCTGGTGGGATTCCGGACACAATGCACTGATCTTTTAGGGACATTTAGGACCTTCAAACTAGGTTCAATATTATTCTGCATAAACTATCTTGAGACTATGTAAACAGCACTTTTTCTGGTGTGTTACCATGTACAGTTTTTCAATTCATTTTAGTACTACGAAGTACAAATTATCCAGAGTGCTAAAGGACGAAGTTAGTGACTGTATAATATTTCTGTAAGATCCCTCTTCTGAATTGTTTTATTGTTTGAACTCCAGATATTATTATATACTTCAGTTTGGGAAATTCTGCGTTTTCCTGGAGTATTACATTAGGAGAGTTGATTTTTTGCTATCAATGGTGTTTTTAAAATTGTATCATAAATGTTTAATATAACTTTTTCTCATGTGTAGTAAAAATCGGATTGCCTCTTTTATAAATATAAAAAATGATGATTATTGTACTTCTACATTAGAATATTCAGCTTTTTCCTATAATATGTGCATAGGAAAATAGGAAAAGTTACTTTTTGGGGTATTTTTAGAATTGTATTTGGATATTGTATGTTGTTTTTTTGTATGATAAAATTCTGAATGCTTCATTTATAAATATAACGATTATACTACAGTATAGCTTAGTTACTAGTAAGATATAATGGTTATTTACGGTATTGGCATGCCACCGAAAGATATATCTTTTGAACAAAAAACACGTTGCCTTACTACTATTTTATTCTTGGCTCCTTTCAGATCGGTTATGTAGTTCTCGGTTCTGCGTGTATGTATTGACCTTTTTTTTGGTATAAGAGTCACTCCCTCGTGAGTTGTAGCTTATGGCAAATAACGGTGGGAAGTCTTCTTCATTTTTGGTGTTGGACTTATAACGGGTAATTCTCTTGCGCGTATTGTCTTTCTACCATTTCAAAAATAAAATAAAGAACTAATTTTGTTTTACATCAGTGGCGGACTCAGGATTTTTTTTTTTTGAAAAACCAAAATGCATTAACTAAATTAAGTAGCGGTTACAGTCCTAAGATACGAGTGCTCGTCTAGTTTAAGTACATCACAGAGCCAAGCTGGGGACATATTCCAGATCAAATGAAAAGAAGAGTACGAAATAGTAGAAGAGTTATTACATAAAACTGAAAAGAAGTCTTGAGAACTAGCTTTCTTAGCTAACGCATCTGCCACTTGGTTAGCCTCACGATACACAAAAGTAATCTCCACATCATCAAAAGTCTGAAGAAGTCGTCTACTGTCGGCCAGAAGAGTTTCCTGCATCGGTGTTGACATCTTGTCCCTGTTCATATAAGCAATCAAAAGTTGTGAGTCAGTTTGAATTATGATTTTCTTGTAGTGTAGGGGGTAAGCCAATTGTATGCCTAATTTAAGAGCGTATACTTCAGCCAAGTTGTGATCGATGTCCCCAGGAAGGTGGCACTAGCTCGGATGAATTGTCTTTGTGAATTTTTTATGATAATACCTGCTCCCGCGGTTTTTTTTGCTTTTAAGAGCAGAGACATCAATATTAATGCATATGTACCCCTCAGGTGGGGCTTGCTATTTGCAAGGTATTTGGATAACCTTTTTTAATTTGGTGGGTATTTGCTGAGACATGTGATCTTTGATTATTTGGATCAGTGTATGGTTAAAAGTGTGTATCGTGTCATTTGTGTTTCGAAATATTTTTTCATTTCTGAATTTCCAGATGGCCCAAAAAAATAAAATAGCTTGGAAATGGCTACTCTCATTTTTGTGGAAGGTGAAAATAAAGGCAGCAAAGATTATTGGATGGGGGGTGGAGAATTGCGAAAATATCCACTCCTTTGTAATTTCAAAAAAAGGGCAGAAGAAACAAAGGTGGTCAATGGTTTCTTCATAATTGTGGGTACAAAGTACACAAAGGTTGTCTTGTGTAACTTTTTGTTTATAGAGGCGGCTTTTGGTAGGTAGGCGATCATGGATTCCTAACCAAAGGAAAAATTTCACCTTTGGTAGGGTTTTTAATTTCCAGAGTTTTTTCCAAGGCCATTGGGGGAGGTAATTGTTGGTGACCTCAGTAGAGGTGAGATAATGGTAGGCCGATTTGATTGTGAACGATCCTTGTGGGGAAGGGTTCCAAATCAATTTATCTTCAGTAGGTTCCGTCGGAAGCGGTATACCCATAATTTCTTTAATAAGCTCCATAGGAATCCACTTTGTGAGTTCACTTAGGTTCCAAGTATTGTTGGATATAGAGTGATTCACTTTGATATCCGTGTGGGTTGTAGGGTTGGTATAATCAAAGATATATTTTCCGGGAATCCATTGGTCATGGAAGAAAGAAGTGTTCCGACCATTTCCCAATTGCATAGCAAGTCCACGAGTGAACTCTTCTTTTAATTTGATCAAGTTTTTCCAAAACCAACTATGTGTCGGTTTTGCTATAGCTTCCAGAATGGTGGTGTGCGGGAAGTACTTACACTTGTAAACTGAGAACCAAAGGGAATCAGTGTTTGTCACAAGATTCCAAAGATGCTTAAAAAGATAAGCCTTGTTTAAAGTGTGTAAGTTACGAATACCCAGACCACCAATTATTTTAGGTTGGCAAACCGCCTGCCATTTTAATTTTCCACGGGCTTTGCCATTTTTCTTTCCGTTCCAGAGAAAATTTCTATTAATTTCCTTCATTTTATCTAACACCATGGCCGGGATTTGAGTGATCGACATGCAGTACGAGGGGATAGTATTAGTGACTGCTTGTATCAAAGTAAGTCGTCCGGCGTAGGATAAAAATTTGGAGTGCCAAATATTTATTTTACGCATCATTTTGTCAATTATTTGATCGAAAAGATCTCTCTTCTTGGATCCCAAAAGGAATGGGAGTCCAAGATATTTATCTTGTCTTTTGTTCGGGATCACTCTGAGTGATCTGGTTATATTCTGCTTAAGATGGATTGGTGTGTTTGGTGAGAAAATTATACGGCTTTTTTCCCAACTTATATGTTGTCCCGAGGCCCTAGCATATTGAGTCAAGGCATTTTTAATGGTCTCCACATTTGTGGGGGTGGCTTTTCGAAATATAAGACAGTCATCCGCAAAACTAAGAATTGGGACTTTTGGTCCGTGGGGGGATGTTTTAAGAGGGGAGAAGGATTTGTCAGCTGTTTTAGACAACAAGAGGTGGATGAAAAGGTCCTGGCAGAGAATGAACAGGTAAGGGGATAGGGGGTCCCCTTGACGTAGACCTCTGGTCGGAGTCCAATCAGGTGAATGTAAGAAGTTAACTTTGACTGAAAGGTTGACCGTAGATATGCAATGGAAAATCAACTTTTGGAAGTGAGGGTGGAAGTTGAATTTCTGGAGAGCAAACTTAATGAAAGGCCATTCAAGGCGGTCATAAGCTTTTGCAATATCTAATTTTAGGGCAAGGAAATATTGACGAGATTTTCTTTTTTTATTCATTGTATGGAGAAGCTCGTGTGCCAACATAACATTGTCACTTATCTTGCGTTTAGGGACAAAGGCATTTTGGTAGGGTGTGATAAGAGACGAGAGGAAAGGTCTCATACGTCCTACCAAAACCTTAGATATGATCTTGTAGCATACGTTACAGAGCCCGATAGGTCTGAATTCTGCCGGTGTGTTTGAGTTTGTTTTTTTTTTTGGTATAAGGACCAATGTAGTTTTATTAATATTCGGGTCAAATTTTCCTGTAAGGAGGAATTTGTTGACCATATCGGTAATTTGTGTTTTCATAATGTCCCAGTGGGCTATGTAGAACTTGCTATTGAATCCATCGGGCCCGGGGCTTTTATCCGGCCCAATGGATTTCAAAGCTTGTAATATTTCGTTTTCATCTGCTTCTCGAATCATAGAGAGGCTATTTTCATACGAGAGTTTAGGTGTTTCAATGTGATCAAAAGGGGTGAGATCAACACGTTGTGATTGAGAGTTTTCTTTAAAAAAATCATGAAAGATCATCATGATTTCTTTTTGATCATAGACCCATTGTTGGTCATTATTTTTAATACCATGCATGAAATTTCTTCGGCTCTGGTGAGAGGCGTAAGCATGGAAATACTTACTATTCGTGTCTCCATCTTTGAGCCAATTATTTTTCGCCCTTTGTTTCCAAAAGGATGTTTTTTGTTTCTGAAGATATATGATTCTTGTTCGAATGTCTTCTTCTTGTAGGCCCAAGTTAGTTGGGTTGGTATGGAGAAACTGAGCTAACGAGGCTAATTTTCGCCGTAGCATTTTAATTTCCGAATTTATCATCGAAAGAGATGTGAGGTTCCAAGTTTTAGTGAGTTTTCCAAGTTCCTCCAATGCGGCAGTGAAGCAGAATGAAGGAGTATTAGTGTAATGGTTCCAAAAATGTGTGAAATTATCTCTAAACACATCATTAAGGAGCCAAATATTCTCAAAACGAAAAGGTTTAACAATTTTAAAGGGGATGGGGTTAGTGTCAACAAGAAGAGCCGTATGGTCCGAAGCCGTATTACAAACATTTTTAACAATGCATGCGGGAAATAATCTAAGCCAAGCATGATTACCGCAAGCTCTATCAAGTCTAGAACAAATGAAATTTGAAGCATATTGACGATTGTTCCATGTAAATGCCGGACCACTAAATCCTAAATCAAGTAGACGGGCAGTTTGCAAACAATTTTTAAAGCCTAGCATGCGACGCCAATTAGGCGCATTACCACCTAATTTTTCATGCGAGTTAAGTATACAATTAAAGTCACCCGCAACGATCCAAGGACACGAAATAGAATTGCTAATGGAAGTAATCAAATCCCATACCTGATTTTGGCGAGAAGGTTGGGCATAGTTGTACACCGAGGTGATGGCCAAGTCATTGTTCGGCTGCCCCGGGAATCGAAGGAAAAAATGTGCGAGTCGATCATGGCTCATTTTGAGTTCCACATGCACGTGATTCTCGTTCCAAAGGAACAAATGGCCACCCATCATAGGTGTTTCGAGTGTCCATAAGACACAACATAATCGGTTTGTACTCGTGTACATAGTGTTCGATTTCTAACATAGTGTTTTCATTGACCCCACCCCTTAAATTCCAGAATAAGAATTTCATGGCTGCTTTATCAATAACCTTCACCCACGGACCATTATCGGCTTGTTGAATTTGCCCGTTTTTGACGTTTCGTACCAAGATTGGGCTTATTTGGGCTACTATCTCTTTTATTCTGGGCTCCATTCGAATGTTGTGGAGATGCATTTGGCCCAACGGCCTTGTCACTGCTATGGCCTTGTATTTCAACATCAGAAGTTTGCAGCTTCTCATCACTTGCACTATCAATGGAGTTGCACAGTAAGGACGAATCGTGAATTCGTTGGGGGATAGTATATCCACCGTCCCCGCCATCTTCTCCTCCGACTGAATCACTGATTTCAAAGCATCCGGGATCAAGGTCAACGTCGTTCTCGGATGCATCCCACTCAAGCGAGTCCTCCCATCCTGCCCCGGGAGGTGAGAAATTGAAGTCGGGGTCGTCGGGAAAAGGGGAAGCACAGTCAAGGAAGTCTCCTGTGAGCTCGTCTCCGGTAAGATTTGGGGATTTTGGGTTGGGGGTGGAGCTTGGAAGAAGTAGGGCTGGGTCAGAAGAGGGGTTAGGGTTGGAAAGTTTGTCGATCTCTCCGCCTGATTGAAGGGAGGCGGGCGGTTGATGTGTTGTAGGAAGCTGAGAGGGGTTCCTACCAATTCCATTGGTGATGCCGCCGATTGTCTCTGAAAAATTGCTGGAAGAGAGAAGCCTGGCTGGATCAAGCTCTGAATCTGTTGTACCGTTAGCGGCGCGTGGGAGCGGAGGAGAGCATTGACCTCTGGCAGAGTCGTTGGGGACGCCGGTATTGTTATTGGATTTTCCACCGTTTGGCCTTGAGCTTGAGCCCCCGCTTGAAGGAGCTCCGAGTTGGAGGGCACTGGAGTTATGGCCGGCGGAAGTATTGATTCCGGTGAGAGCACTGGTGATGGTGTGGCCACAGTCATCACCGGAGCCGGGCTGGATATCAAGGCGCTTTGAGTATTCGACATCATTTTTGCTTGAGGTATTCTTTTTTTTCCTTCTGGTATATGTCTTTGTGTATTTCCTTTCCTCTTGTGGTTTGGGAGTTTTTAGCCTTTGTTTCATCGGGACTAGTATAGGTGATGATTGCCTTCCGGTGTGTCTCTTCCTCTTCCGTTTTGCCATTCACCAGTGGCGCAATGGGTGAAGGTGGCGTGGTGTCTGAGTCTGCAGCACTAGGGCCATGCGTGTGTTTATTACTTAGGGTGTTTAATAGCCCTTGTGTTAATTGCTCCCCCTTTTTTATCAATTTAATGTTGTCTCTGTCTCCAATGATTGGATTTCTGGACGTACCAGCTTTTGCAGACTTGTCAGAGTTTTTGTGTGAGTTAAGGTTTTCCTCCGTGGATTTGTGTGCCATTTTGTTCGAACTTTGGGCAGGCTTGTTGATTTTCTTGTGTTTGATGATATGCCAATCATCAGCTCCTTCCTTGTTCTTGAGTTTATCAGTTTTCTGGGTAGCCTGAGGTACATCAGCAGCAACCTTCTTTGGGTTTGATTCTGTAGGCCTCTGCTTCTCTTTCAATTTGGGGCAGGCTAGTTTTAGGTGTCCAATTGTGCCACAAGAGTAACAGAATTCAGAACCAATTTCATAGTGCAAGTTTTGAATTCTATTACCAATGTTGAGAGCTTTGACTAGAGGTTTGGACGTATCAATTTCAATACATACCCTAGCATATCTCCCTCTTTTTGCCTGTGATGTGTGCCAATCAATTTTGATTGGCTTTCCTATGCCACTGGCAATTTTTGTGAGAGCTTTGTTGTCATAGTATTCCACAGGCAACTCTGGAAATTGCACCCATACAGCCATATTTTTGAAGCTCCCACTAGAGGGTTCAAAATCCGGTTTCCATTGTTGTATAGCCAAGTAGTATTTGAAAAGGAACCAAGGTCCCCCCGCAAGTGCTACTGTATAGTCCTCTGAGCAGGTGGTTTTGATAATATAGCACCCTTTACCTAAATCCATAGAGGAAATAGGTGTGTGAAGTTTCCAAAGACCTTGGAGGTGTTTCTCAATGTGTGGTATAGACTTTGTGTAGCCTACTGTTTGTAGTATCAATGCTTTTCTCCATGGTTTATAAAGTTCAGATAACTCTTGTGTTGAGAACACAATCATGTTATCCATATGTTGATCTGGTTTGTGTGTGTCTTGTGCAGGTTGTGAGTCTTCCATGACCAGATCCACATGATCCTCCACCAATCCAGTTGTAAGAGCCTCCTTGAAGCTTTGTTTTGTAGCCGGTATCTCCATGTTGGCACTTGGATGTGTTTCAGCTTGAGGAACGGGTGAAGGTGAGATGGAAAGCAGGGCCTTGGTGGCCTGATGTTCTGCAATTTTAGCCTTGTTGATGAGTTCCAGGACCTCCAAGTCCCTTTGTTGCTTCCTAGTTCTTTGCATTTTGCTTGTAATCACCAGTGAGGGAGTAGTATGATTAGGATTTAAGACAGTAGAAATAGTTGGAATAGGTATTGGAGGTTTTGGGGGAGGTGGGAGAGAGTTTTGTGTTTCTACAATGTGTTCCATCACTTAAAAAAAATAGAAGTGATTGAGTGGATATATCTTCGGAAAAAAAAGAGAAAGAACAGAAAAGAAAAGAAGAAGAAGTGATTGAGTGAAAAAATAAAATTAATGTCACTTTGTTTATTCATTCACACGTGCGTTGTTGATCTTTTCCCGCCAATTTACTGTATGTAGCAATTGATCATCATCATCATACTGTTCCCAAAAAGCCCTAATTGTGAAACCCTTGGTTACCTTACCTGCAGTCTCACTAAACACTCACTCACTCACTCATCTTCCACCAAAGCCAAAGCCTTCGGAACCGAGAATTGAAAGCACAAGGTGAATCCGACCAATTTTTCCTCTCTCTCTCTCCATTCCACAATCAATTGTACACAAACAAGACAGATCGACACAAAAAGCAACCTTCGGAATTCGCTACTTTGTTTGAAACGCTTGGT
>JAYMSL010000414.1:0-24991 GCA_036897195.1 Plantago coronopus
AGTCGGAATTATTTTTCGATAAGCATATCTTTATAAATTCAGATTACGAAAATATGAGAAAAAAGATGGAATAGATGTGGTCGATTTAAAAAGTTGTAAGTAACATGGATTGTATATTTGCAAGTTTTTATTGAAAATTTTCAAATTGGTCCATAAATCTGGACTCAATTGAACAATAAATAATTCAAAATTGAATAATCAACGCAAGTTTTTCTGCTTATTATATATCTTTAATACACATGACATGAGGGATGAGTTGTGAATTGGTTATTTAATGATACTAAACTCTATCCAGTATTTCTATTATTGCCTTCCACTAATAATTGATTATTGTCATACAATAGCTAAGTTCATTACCAAACACATGCAACAACTTTCAATTTAATTGCCAACAACCCTGTGAAATTGCATGTGAATCCATATAAAATTTCTATACATAAGAAATCATCACTTATATTAGAAATTGAACGCGTGAACTCTTAAAATCGGAATGTTTCAGCTTACTACTGAGCTCCAAACATTTTATTCTATAATTCTAATTTCGTCTCGAATAAAATCTATAATTTGCCTTCATTGCTTCATGACCACATCTTATTTTCAAATTGCTCCAGCTCTAACAATATTTACCGAGTCATTGTCACTAACTAACAATTTGAAGCTAACTTTTTTTACTGTGACAGTAAATAATTCCAAAATTTGATGTTTCTTTGTGGTTAAGGTAGCATTATCTCCATTAAGTTGTCAGACTCCTTTATGTTGGCCCAGCATATGCTGACGGACAGCTTGGTGGCCAATAATAAGTTGGAGAAATCCCACATTAAAAAGCAACTAATCATATGATCAATTACTTTCCAAAATACGAAGTTTGTATTTTGCGGTTTTTTATTTTAATAACATCTGTATGACATAATCAGTAAGCGAAGAAGGTAGCGATACCGGATGAATGTAAATATGCAGTTTAATTTATATAAGAAGCCTGACTCCACCATTAAAAAAGAAAATTACTTTCCAAACTTTAAATTTCACAATATAATAAGTTCCGAAATGCAATCACCTTACATACAATTTACTTGTTCCATCACTAACCTACCACAATGGTGATATATATGTAATTGTAGGTCAGTGTGAAACACAATTACATTCTATAGTCTCCAATTTCATTGTCACTTGTTCCCAATTCGACAACTTACATACATAAAGTACTATTAACATATGTGTATATCTTCAATGGATTTTACACCCGACCACTTATTAGTAACGGGTTTGGCACTGTCACCCGCCCATCGCCAACCTGCGCCCAACCCTACCGAATCAACACACCGGTTCTAACTTCTAACCTGCAAACTCGGCCCGACCATTTTGTACTTGTTTAGTATATGACTAAGTGGAGCTTAACTCGAGAATTACTACTGGTGTTGAGTTTCAGTAATGAGAGATGTCATAATAGAATTTAAAAATAGAATAACAAACTTAACCGACACCATTATATTCCAATCCGTCGGTTTATCTCTACTAGTGGAGTTATTTGGAATTATATTATGCACACGAAATCGCTTCAAACCCTCTCTAAAAAAATCGCTTCAAACTACTAGTTACTTAAATCTATGAGAAAATTTTAAAATACACTCGAACCTTTTCGGATTTTTGCAGTTTACACTAAAATCTTTATTTTTCGGTCACTTGAACCTTTCAAATTTTTGGTAATCGACACTAAAACCTTTTGTACCAGTTAATAACCAAATGTGACGAGGCTAGAAAACGCAACAAATCTCACGGACAACTTCTAATTTCCTTTCAACTCGTATATGTGGAATGCTAAGAACAAATAAACTCTTTAAACCACACATAAGTTAAACAAATCCCACAAATGGAGCCAATTTAGTCGCCAGATAATGAAGACAACGACAACAAAACAAACAAACAGACAAAGAAAAAGACATTAATATGAAAACTATAAAAGGGAAAAAGCTTTGCAATTGTCTAATAGAATGAATAATCATACGATTTACCAGGATTGTTAAAATTTGTTCAACGTTTGTGCAAATTGCCAAACGTGCGAAAGATGCAAGTGTTGATTACCAAAAATAAAAGATTTTAGTGTAAATTGCAAAACCTCACAAAACTTTTTTAAGTGTATTTTAAAATTTTCTCAAAAATCTAATAATATTTTCCCCAAAGATAAAGCATAAGATAGCGGGACGTAATTGGAAAAGAACAAGAGTGAGCACGTCAGGTGAAGTGGGGGCAATTGGGCCCAAGATATAAATTAGACAAAAAGTAGTTTAAAACATTTAAAAACTTGAATGAAAATTGAAACCCAACAAATTAAATTAAAGGCCTTGACATTAATAATCACACACAGACTATAATATCGCTATCTGTGTGTTATTTCACATGGCACTACACTACTCAAAACTCCCACAATTCTAAACCCAAAATAACACAACTCCTTCTCAACTTCTCAAGCCTTTTTTTACTGCTGTTTGTTAGGTAAAAACTTCATTACAGAACCATACTTTTGCCTTCTATACCATCATACTATATACTCTTGTTCACTGATATAGCTAGATCGGTTCATCATGGCGTTCGACGAAGACTGTGATTACCTGTTCAAGGCGGTCCTCATCGGAGATTCGGCTGTCGGGAAGTCGAATTTGCTGTCCAGGTTCTCCAAGGACGAGTTCTGTCTCGATTCCAAGCCGACTATAGGTGTCGAATTCGCCTATCGGAATATTAAGCTTGGAGATAAGCTCATCAAGGCTCAAGTATGGGATACTGCCGGACAGGAAAGGTAAGTGTAAACTGCTTTAATGAAGTTTCTGCAATTGTTAGGTTGTTAGAGTTCCAGTCTTTCTTCTTTTGGATTAATTACATTATCCACCCTCAAAGTATATGTGGTTGAATTGCATACGTATTCCGATGAGGAGATCGTATACTCTACTGAATTTTCAAATTGACATATTCGATCGTCATAATTTTAAATTCTTAATCGAGCATTTTGACACTTTGAAATATCATTTTCACACTTTAAATTGTTATCTTTGACAACTGGAACTTTTCAATATGTATTATCCTACTGTTTAGGAAGTTTAAATGAAATGATTTTAAGAAATAATGCTTCGGAACATTTGTGAATTTCGAATTTCATGTCAATTCTAGTGATGAGCTGAAAAATTAAGATTTTTCGAAATGATTCAGTAGTGTACGTCCATGTCATGTTAGACGCGTCTTTATGTACACTGTAGTAAAGACGGAGTATGTTAGGATACAAAGTAAAGGAAGTTATTTGTAATTTTGTTAAAGTTTGGGTCCATTTATAATTAGAATGAAAGTTTGGGGTCAATATGTGGAATATCTAGACCAATGAGATGTATTTGAAATTTTATAATACTTAGAAATCGCAACAGAATCACTAGATAATCGTGTATGTCATTGACCTGAGAATCCTAACAGAATCAGTAGATTATGGAGGGTCCATTTTGCTATTTACCCGATATTAAATCGAGTAAATCTATGGTGTTTTGACTTATAATATATTGTTTGTCTAATTATAGAACACGGTTTTTTAAAAGACTCATTCTCGAGCAGTTATTAAAAGTCTTGAGAGCTAACCGTCAACTGATGTAATTAATAGGTTCCGAGCCATTACAAGTTCATACTACCGAGGAGCGCTAGGCGCATTGGTAGTGTATGACATAACGCGAAGGTCCACATTTGAGAGTTTACGAAAATGGTTAAAAGAGCTGAGGGAGTTCGGTAGCCCAGAGTTGGTGATCGTTCTGGTTGGGAATAAATCGGATTTAATACACTCGCGAGAGGTGAAGTTGGAGGATGGGCAGAGCTTGGCACAGCTAGAAGGCGTGTCGTTTATGGAGACTTCAGCGAAGGACAACTTGAACGTGGAGGAGGCGTTTCTCGAGATGATTTCGAAAATTTATGAAATAGCATGTAAGAAAAGGATTGAAGTGAAGCTAAGTGATCATCAGAAAACGAATGCTGCTTTTGATCATCTTCAGGCGAAGAAGGAGATTATATGTATTGATGAAGTTTCTGCTACTAAACAAACTAACAAATGCTGTTCTTCTTGAAAATGTATATAGTTTTTTGTTTTTTGTTTTGGTTCTTGTTTTTGACAGTTGAAGATTTCAAGCACATTTTTTAGCTGTGATTTCGTGAAATTGTGTACTGTTTCAGAATTCTATACTGTTGTGCTTGCTGGTTTGCAGTCGGTAAAATCCAAACTCCACTTCTTAAAATCAACTTGTTGGTGACAACGAACCACGGGCTTACTTGGTAATACTTCAAGTCTTCAACACCAGCTAATAAGTCGAGATTTGGGTTACACCGTTTTGAAAAGAAAAAAAAGAAAAAAAGCCAGCTCTGTGAAAAGAAAAAGAACCATACTAGTACAACAAAACTATTACTCCACTGAACCAACATATATGACCCATCATTTAGCAAAAAGTATATAAATTGGGCCTCCAGTACATTTGTCAAGTCCAATCACAAACTTCCTTTTTTATTCAATATATATTGTAGTTTGAGATTGGATTAAGAATTGGGTTAGAGAAATTATAACTCAAAAAAGTAATTTATCTCTCTCAGTTTACTATAAATTCAAATTTATTAAGTTTAATTCAGTTTAAATTTATTCAATGCATATCAGTTCAATTTAGATTTACGTACGTAATTAAAATTTATATTTTCAATAAGTTCAGTTCAGATTAATGAATTTTAGTTTAGTCAAGAGATTTTCATTGAACATCACATTAGAACTGAACATAGTTTTAAAAATAAGTGTTTGAGAATAAGTTAAGAAATTAGTACCATAGAAAGCTTTGTAAAGATATAAGTATATGTAATTCAGTTTAAAAAATTTCAGGTGAACTGAACTGTAATCATAATATCCGGAATTTAAGGTGTTTTTCTTTTGAGAAAATATACATATATATAGTTAAAGAAGTTGGTTCTGATTCTAAATATGATGAATTTCCGAAAAAAAACACCGAGCTTCACTTTTTAAGCTAAAAAATAAAAATGGATAACTCTCGCCAAGTGTTTGCGACATTAAGTTGTACTACTGAATCTTTAACGACAGAAAGAAAACCGCAAGTTTTTGTGACATAAATTTGAACTATTGGATCTTTAACGACAGAAACGAAACCGTAACAGCAAGTTTTTGTGACATTAATTTGAACTATTGAATCTTTAACGACAGAAAGGAAACCGTAACAGCAAGTTTTTGTGACATTAATCTGTACTTAAAAGGATCTTTAACGACAGAAAGAAACCGTCACATAAGTATATAGCTCTGCTTTTAAAAATCCCGCGACATGAAAATCTCAGCTACCATTTCTCCATGCGTCTCAGACATTTCCGCCGGACATTCGTCTCCGGCTCGTCCCGAACAACAGTCAATGCTCCAGGTACAACATATGCCGCTACACAATCCCCGGAACCAACACCCATCGGCAACAAGGCATCATGTGAAAAGCCTCCAAGAATAAACTGCCGCACAGACTCTGACATAGTAAAATGCAACATCTCCATCACCAACCACATGCGCCGTGGCGACTGCGAGGCTGCGCTGCGTCTCTTCCAGTCGATGCCTCGCAAGACATCAGTGTCGTACAACACTATGATCTCTGGGTACCTGTCCAATGGCGAGTTTCGCCTTGCTCGGAAGCTGTTTGATGAAATTCCTCAGAAGGACTTGGTTAGCTGGAATGTCATGATTAGTGGCTGTATAAAGAATAGGAATCTTTGGGCAGCTAAGAAACTGTTCGACGAAATGCCGGTTAGAGATACTGTTTCGTGGAATGCGATTTTGTCAGGGTATGCGCAGAGTGGGAATTTCAATGAGGCGAGGCGGATTTTTGATTTGATGCCTGAGAAGAATGAGAGATCTTGGAGTGGGATTCTTGCGGCGTACGTGCAAAATGGGAAAATTGAGGAGGCTAGGAGGCTGTTTGAGACTAAACAGGATTGGACTGTGGTTTCTTGGAATTGTTTGATGGGTGGGTACTTGAAGAAGAAGAGGTTGGTTGAGGCGAGAGAGATTTTTGATCTCATGCCTGTTAAGGATGAGGCTTCGTGGAATACGATGATTAGTTGTTATGCTCAGAATGGGAGGTTGGATGAAGCAAAGAAGTTGTTTGAGGAGTCCCCTGTTCAGGATGTGTTTACTTGGACTGCGATGGTGTCGGGGTTTGTGCAAAATGGGAAATTAGACGAGGCGAGGAGGTTCTTTGATGACATGCCCGAAAAGAATGTGGTGTCATGGAATGCGATGATAGCTGGATATGTGCAAAACAAGAAGATGGATTTGGCGAGAGAACTTTTCAAAGTGATGCCTTGTAGAAATGTTAGTTCTTGGAATACCATGATATCGGGCTATGCTCAAAATGACGATATTTCTCAAGCAAGGAGTTTCTTTAACCTGATGCCATATAGGGATTGCATCTCTTGGGCTGCTATAATTGCTGGCTATGCTCAGAATGGAGATAGTGATGCAGCTTTAAGAATGTTTATCGAAATGCTTAGAGATGGGGAGAGGCTAAACCGATCACCTTTTACTTGTATTTTAAGCACATGTGCTGATATGGCTGCTTTTGAGCTGGGCAAGCAAGTACATGGGCGTTTAACAAAAGCAGGTTTCGAATTTGGCTGTTATGTGGGCAATGCTCTTCTGGCTATGTATTGTAGATGTGGAAGCATTGAAGAGGCTTATGAGGTATTTAAAGGGATTGAGGATAAGGATGTGGTGTCATGGAATACGATAATTATAGGTTATGCAAGACATGGATTTGGTGAAGAAGCCCTTAACCATTTCGAATCAATGAAACAAGCATGCATCCGGCCTGATGATGTTACTATGGTATATTTGACATCACTATGCTCTTTTCTCACTCTGTAGTATCTTTGTTCTTATGTTATTCTAATGTGATAACACCATTTTGCACATAGATTGGTGTTCTGTCTGCTTGTAGTCATGCGGGCCTTGTAGACGCTGGAAAAAAGTACTTCAACTCCATGACTCCAGATTATGGCATTCAGGTGACTGCAAAACACTACACATGCATGATTGATCTCCTGGGTCGATCAGGGTGCCTTGAAGAGGCTGTAGACCTATTGAATAGCATGCCGTTCGAACCTGATGCATCAGCATGGGGTGCACTCCTTGGTGCCAGCCGAACTCATGGGAACGCCTCGCTCGGAGAAAAGGCTGCAGAAATGATATTTGCATTGGAACCTTGGAATACTGGAATGTATGTTCTTCTTTCAAATTTATATGCAGCTTCTGGTAGATGGGTTGATGTCAATAACATGAGATTGAAAATGAGGGATAGGGGAGTAAGGAAAGTACCTGGATACAGCTGGATCGAAGTGTTGAATAAAGTTCACTCGTTTTCAGTTGATGACTCTGCTCATCCAGAGATAGGCAGTATACATGCTTTCTTGGAGGAACTTGATTTGAAGATGAAAGACGATGGTTATGTATCGGCGACAAAATTGGTTCTTCATGATGTGGAAGAAGAGGAAAAGCAGCATATGCTTAAGTATCATAGTGAAAAGCTCGCTGTTGCGTATGGAATCATGAAAATCCCAGATGGGAGACCGATCCGTGTTTTCAAAAACTTGCGTGTCTGTGAGGATTGCCATACTGCGATCAAACATATGTCGAAGATTGCAGGAAGAGTGATAATTCTGCGAGACCCTAACCGGTTTCACCACTTTAAGGATGGGAGATGCAACTGTGGTGATTACTGGTAATGGTGTGCAAGGCAGCTTGTTTTTGTTACTCTGAGTGTCCTGCATCTTGTTACCGTTGAGCCTATTTGTCTTGGTAAGCAATCTTTTTTCTTTTTCTTTTTTGCAACGGCGAAGGTGACTCGAACCCCTGAACTATTGGTCGGAGGTACGCAATCAATTTTGGTGTCAAAGTGTATTGATTATGGAACTCTTTCACCAACGAATGTAACACATTTTTCCTACAGTGACCTATTTATATGAGAGAATATGACCTCCTTTGGCCCTGGATGACTTATGTGGTCTGATAGTTTGACAGACTAAATGTGGCATGGTTAAGGTGACATGTCGAGTATATATTCAAAAATCGACCTGTGTTTCCTAAGAGTGTCATGCCAAGCCGGAACTGGAGATCCCCAACAGCTTGGATTTCAATCCGGCGGTAGTTAAAACTTCAAGAGTCGTGTAATACTGACGAGCAAAATCGCATCTTTCGGACAAGAATTGAAGATCTATGGACTCGTTTGCGAACAGTTTTGAGCTTTCTAAGGATTTGGCAATCTGTTGTTGCTACATGAAAATGAGTCTTCCCATGAATCTATGACAGAAATTCGAATCACAGCCAACTAATAGTATGTTTTACTTATGAATGCTGCAAACAGTAAGGGCAATGTATACTCAACATTCAAAAAGCCAAAAAGTCACTGGTATACATCTTAAGGAAAACAACAAAGATATACTAATATGACTTCAAATGCACAGAACCAGAAGACCTGGGGAGTTCTTTACAAAACAAGCAACAATGAAACTATACTATATGAATTGCAACTTGCAATATAATGAGCTTGAAGTTAGCATCCTTGAACACAACAAAAAAAAAAGCCTTTTTATAAGTCATGACATAGAGCCATACAAATTCACATGATACAATAAACGGCCAATGTCAAAGGCGAACTGAGCAATAATAGCGAACAATGGAGATCAGCAACCTGCTTCACCAATCTATCAATACCGCCTCTCTCTGTGCTTAGAGATATGCCAACAGTGTGTACACAACTTTTACAACAGTATATTGCCAAAACCAAATAGGATAAAGTGCAACTCTTTCTTGGCACTTGCTCACTGCCAATTCTTCGAGTTCCTAAATCATGAACTAAACTCTATGGTTCCAATTGAGAGGTGGTCTGCTGTTAAAATCTTACCCAGATTAAAGAAAAATCTCAAGGGCATATGAAGAACCATGCTGATCAACAAAAAATTACCAAATAGAAGCTCCTATCCATTCATTCGAAGCACTGGACTTAAAAATCAAGCATGTAGTTTAGCAACTTTCTCTGAGAGGCCCTCAACCTCTTCATTCTGCTCCAGAATTGGCTCATCCTGTCAGAAGAAATAGTTATTCAGCAAGATGAACTAGCCGATCCTTTAGCTAAAGAACATATTAAAGATAGGAAGGGAAGTGAAGTATGTACCTCCACATCTCTCTTTTGTTGGACGCCTATACATTTAGAAGCACTGATGCTAGCACTCTTTAACAAGCTTCGTGAAGTGCTTGGAGTTTCCTCACCTCCTTGTGAAGGACCGTCTGAAATTTGCTTTTGAATATTGTTATCTTGAACAGGCCGATCTTTGGGTTCAGGTACACGCTCCCTGCAGTAGAAGGTAAAAGAGACCGTTACAGGCAAAAAGAGCAATTGCAATAAACATAAGCAGAGCCTCTCTGTAAATACAAAACACACAGTTTCCTATCGAGTGTTTCACACATGATTCTTTGCAAAACCAGTTCCGCAATGATGATAGTACATTTAGTAAATGACAAAATACATCAATTCATATCGCTTATTTAAGCAACATACCTTGGTAATGAAGCATGTTGTCTTAGGATTGGAGTGGTTTTTTCACCTTTAGCATGATGCTCCTCAAGATGTGCAAACTGCCTCTTGAACCGGTCAATGCCACTAACAAAGAGAATCAACAAGGAGATTGTGTCACGTGTGCCAATCAATGAAGGGAAGAAACACTCATTTCCAGAAGATGAACCCCGTGGCCCATCGCATTTCGAAAATAATAATAACGCCAAATATAGTCAGCAACATACATAGACATACATACACATTTCATGTGTATAATGACACTTTTTTTTCCTTTTACAGTAGAAGATGGTCCTAGACTGTCTTCCAAAATAATTTGGAAGATGGAAAATTATTGCCTAGACCAGGTCTATCATTAATGTGTAGACCTTGTGGTTTAGAATGTTCCACAACAATCATTTAATGGGTGTATTCCACACTTGCATCATACTATGTAGCACATTCTCAACCACAAAGTCTACGCATTAATGGTAGACCTGGCCTATACAATAATTTTCCATTTTATTGCAAACCATTTGAAACACTTCCTAATTTATCACTTCTTTCAATTCGATATCTAACTCCAAAGTACTTCAGTAAGAACAGAATGCAGCTAAAACTTGCACGGGTTACACAAAAGTAGCCAAAGCATTCTAAGATGAGGAGATTATAAATATGTAATTCTGTGGTTTTGGCCTGACCTTGGGTACATGAAGCTACTAGTACTATCACCTCCACGAAGATATTCCTCAAGCATCTGTGGGTGATACTCCAAGATCTGTCACATATAAGCAACATGCTTAAAATCAGAACTCCCAAGTTATATAGCCTATAAAGAAACACAAACAGGAAACAATTATATGCCAGACTTGCTCACCTCTCGATAGATTAGTTCTCTAACATCATCCTTTGTCAACTTTCTCCTCTCAAACTCAAACTCGAGTTTTGATATAGGATGAGCTGAAGGCTCCCGATCCACATTTGCCAACTTCTCAAAATAGGGATCAGTCAATGCCTGCACCAGCAACCAAGGATGTGTTTAAAAGACATGTTATATGAAATTATAAGCAATGGAAGAAGTGCATTTAAGTTTACTTCTTCAGCAGTTGGTCTGTCTTTAGGATCAAATGCAAGGAGCCGTTCAAGCAAGCGCAAAGCCAAAGGATCTGCATTGGGAAACTTATGCAAAAACGATATAGGCTGTTTCTTCCGCATACTGCTGAGATATCTCCTTGCCTTTTCATTTCTGATCTGCCATTAGGTGAAAAAGATAAGGTTATGAACCATACTAAAATAGGATTAGAAATTGGACAAGAAACAAAAGCAAGACAAGGTAGTTTAGTTACCAACCCTTGTAATAGACTCGGGAGGGGGAGTACCAAGCAAATCTGTCATCAAATCTAACTGGTGAACCACATTTTTCCCGGGAAATAATGGCTTTCCAGTAAGCATCTCAGCGAATATGCATCCAATGCTCCACATATCAATAGCAGGAGTGTACTGGAATCAGACAGCATGCGAGAACATTGAGATGAGTAAGTATTGTATACTACGTCAACAAATTACAAAGAAAGCATAAGATAAGATCACCAGACGCTCAAATTTCCTACATCTAACCTATCCATGTGGGGACCTTTATACCACATCAAGCAAGGCCATCTTAAACAAGTACGATACTAATTCTAATCCTTGCAGTAACTACATAGAAGTTCAACAATCGTACTAATTCTAATCCTTGCAGTAACTACATCGAAGTTCAACAATAGTAGTAACTAGTAAGTGTGCATGGCGCTTACTTTAGAGAAAAAGGAACCACATAGCTCTGGAGCCCGGTACCACCTAGTCGCAACATAATCCTTACAAAAAGCAAACAGAAGAAAAGTAAGGAACCAGGTATTACAAATGATATGAAAAGTTCACAGATAATGTACTTCATATGAAACCACAGAAATCTTACTGTCCAAAATATTGCTGACGGGGCCTCATTAAAGGATACACGAGCTAAACCAAAATCACAAATCTTTAACTTGCAGTCAGCATTAGCAAGTATATTCTTTGGCTTCAAATCTCTGTGAAACACGTTTGCTGTAGAAAAGAAATTAACCACAACAATGATCAATGTCGTGTGAAGGGAGTTTTCTTGTCCTTGATGCAAGGAGACAAAGACAAGGAGAAGTGATCAATAGAGTAAAAGCAGAACGCACCTGAGTGGATGTACTTTAAGCCACGCAGTAACTGGTACAGAAAAAACTGATGATGCTCTGGCGTTAAATCATCATTTGCCTTTATTACTTGGTGGAGGTCCGATTCCATCAACTCAAAAATAACATATATGTCTTGAAATTCTCTCCGTGATGGAGGAATCATTATATGCTTTATTTCGACAATATCTGGATGTCGAAGCAATCGAAGGAGCTTGATTTCTCTCAGAATGCGCGTGGCATCAGAAACATGCTCAAATACATCATTGATCTTCTTGATAGCAACTTTTTCTCCAGTCTGAGTATCAACTGCAGAACCCACAACTCCATAACTACCCTTACCGACAACTTCTTGCACGTGATACCTACTGGCCTCTCCATACTCTGTAAAGAATTCTGTTTCCAATGTACTCTGCAATAAAGATGCTCAACATAAGCCATAGAATGAATCATTTCTCGTTGAAGAAGAACTTTTTGCCATTTAGATGACCTTTAAGATCGATTCATCTATTTGAGGTTCAACATTAACAGCATACAATAAATCGTAGTATCTGATAATTCAATCTCAATGACCAAAAAAAAAAAAAAATCTAAACGTAAATATATGGAAACCAGGTCTCATTCTCGAAGCTTTATTGTTGTAACTACTTCTGCAAGAGGTATAATAAGCATGCAAATACGACAAAAGTCTTTAACGTCTGCAATTACTAGCAAACTCAATATCATGACTGATGACACACATTAAAATAGACTCAATTAAACAAATGCCACTCAATGTCGCCAACAATCTCCAAGATACGAAAGATCCAAGAGAAGAAACAACAACACGGCTGTTTTGAATTATCAAAGAAACAACTCAAAACTTAGTTATGCTAATGCAGGACTCGAGTAATAAGCATAATGTACATCCCTATAATGCAGGTGACAGCAAGATCATAGCAAGCAAAACCTTGAACAATCCAAAAGAAATACTTGGGTAGGCGTATCGTAAGCAGCATTACAATAGTATTTTTCCAAGACGTTACATAACCTATAACCAAAAGCTCAAGAGCAGATAACATGATCTGTACACGACTTATCATATACTCCACAAGATTGATTATCAGTATCCACCTAGAATCAATCATCATGATCTCAATTCTATAATCAAAGAAACAACAAAACTAGATCCACTCAAACGAATCGGATTTCGCAACAAAGTAAGCACATAGGTAAGAAAAAGGGGAAAAGACGTATGCTTTCTCAACTTTTCTGTAAGTGGGGATCCACATCTAGCAAGCAACCAATCAATCAATTCAACTAACACACAATCAATTCAACAAAATCTGATTCAGATATAGAAAACAATAACATAAATGAACAACAACAACCTTTTTGTGAGGATCCATGGCAGGGAAATT
The DNA here is from genome assembly GCA_036897195.1 of Plantago coronopus. Taxonomy (NCBI): domain Eukaryota; kingdom Viridiplantae; phylum Streptophyta; class Magnoliopsida; order Lamiales; family Plantaginaceae; genus Plantago; species Plantago coronopus. The sequence goes on from JAYMSL010000414.1 coordinate 13,201, forward strand.
GACCCTCTTGGGTACCTTAATCAATTTGAGGCCAGAGAAATCAAAGTCTTCAACAATTCTAAGTCCGTCTTCTTCTTCTTGGATAATTTGGATAGGATGCGAATGGTCAGTGGTATTATTGTAAGAAGTAGTAGAATTACTAATATTGGAAGAAGAGGAAGTATGGTGATTCAGTGATGAAGAGCCACGTTGAAACCAACGACGAACTCCATCCACGAATGTCGCACCACCCATATGAGTGTCTGAAATCAAACAAGACGGAAGACCAACCAAAAAATTGTAAAAAGACTCCTTTTTTTAGCTCTCTCGATTCGATTCTTCGGCAAAAATGGAGATGTCTGTTTCTCTCTCTAGCAAATTGTTTCCTTTCTTGGGAAGAGAGAGAGAAGGAGATGTCTGTATTTGGTTTGGTTGCAAATTGGATTTTGGGCTTATTGGCTATTGCTTTTCGGGCCATGTTAAATTCTTAACAAAGTCTGTCTTTTTTTTTTCGTTTTTCGACTCCGTTTCAATCTCATCTTTTTCTCTTATACATATTTCAATTGAAAGTCAGATGAAGATAAAAAAGTATGAAATTAGAATATGTAAAGTGCGGAAAATAATGTATACAGACATACAGTTGAAGATAAATTGAATAAAGTGGAAAATATGCGGACTGAGTAGCAAGCCACTCTACTCTGTTAAGGAGGCCCTTAACACACTTTTGGACCCAAAATTGTGTTCGTCCAACAACTATGTTGAGCCCCTTAACACACCCCTATTTATTCCTCCTATTTATTCATTTCACACTCTTACACATCTATTACACCTTCTTACACATACCTCACATACCCCACACTTCTCTCTCTTAAACACATACCCCACCTCTTACACCTCTCTTACACCCCTATTATATTCCCTACTAAAACCTACTAAACAGCAACTCTTATCCAAACACTTTGTTTTCATCCTCTACTAACAATTCCGTTACTATTCATCTGTTAACTAACACACTTTTCTCTACTAGCCAATTCTTGGCCACTCAGTCCGATGATTTCCTTTGTAACAGACTAAAATGAAAATAAAAATATGAAATTGGGATAAAGGGAGTATAACATAATAAAAAAGATGTTTTTTTTTTAGTTAGCTCATATGTATTTTAAACATGTGACCGAGTGTTTTATACAACTTTTTGATACGTATAAGAAAAAATATCATATTGATTAGCACTCGGTTAGAGTTTAGAGTTATCGGGATTTCTTAACCCAGGAATAGTAACCGGAGATTTGAAGAGACAAAAAGAAGGGTTTAACTCAATGTCAAAGTTGTTCTTTTTACTGTAACACTGAGTTAGGAGCTTAACCCAGTCCATATGTCTTCCAAAGACCATCTCTTATCGTAAGGATTTATAAAAGTGGTCGGGTGTAATGTTGCTGAAATCGTATAGGAAATGTTATGGGATCGGATACATTTAAAACGATATATTTGTATAAGTGGAGCTTTCTGATTAGTAAAAGTGTCTTTGAATTTATAAGATAATTTGAAAAAAAGTAGTGTACGAGTATAAGTATGAATTGTGTAGCTAGATTTGTTGTTGAGAAAAGAAAACGAATATGCTATTATGATTAGTTTTTGGGGTTAGATGTTTGATATCATAATTTATTAGAGACTATAATTAAGAAAGTCAAGTGCATGACATGTTGGAAGCAATAATGGAAGCCATATTAAAATAGATTAAAGGAGCCTTGAATGATTATCTTGCTTGCCAAGATATTTACATAACCTTTTGTTGAAGATGATAGTATGCTACTTTTTAAAACATCTTTTGGAATAAATCTTGTGAAACGATCTTCTTTTCAAGATTGATGATTGACACACATACTAGCTTAAGGTGCCAAGAAAAAGAAAGGAAGTTTGGCTTCGAACTCGATTTCGCGGTGGGCGTAATTAAGATGTTACACAGTCATTTTAATTCTCCTTAAATTAAGTTAGATTAAGTTCAGATTCATTTAAGGCTCTGTTCTTTTCAATTTAAGTTTAAATCCATTCAGTTCAATTCAGATCCATTTAAATTTGGTTAGTTCAAATTTGTACTTCACTTCAGATCCATTCAGTTCAGTTCAGTTCAGTTCAGTTCAGTTCAATTCCGGAATCCTCATCTGAAAAGAACCGAGCCTAATTCAGTTAATGTTTACGCAATTCTAATATATATTTAAATTCAGTTCAGTTTAAATACTTTGAGGTGAATTGAATAATGTAAGAGCTAAAATATGATTTAAAAATGTATGGAGTTTCTAAGATTGATGAGAAATTGCAAGTGGGAATTATGTAAATACACCTAATGATTTTATTCCAAACACCTAAGCTCTATTAATTAATTTATGAAATTTATACACCGCCAGTCGTCACTGCACACTGTTATTTTTGGCAGAAAGTTGAAAATGACTTTGTATTAAAAAATGATTAGTTTCTTAAACAATTTATCGTCAGACTAGAAACCCGGATTATAGTCCCAAGTCCAAACTTTGTTTTAAATTATGTGTTCTTTTAAACGGTAAAAAAGCGACCGTAATCTATATACTCTCACACGACTAAAATTAATTGTCTAACCATCACAATACAAAAACCTAACCATGTACTAATTAAACACCAGAAACTAGACAACGTCGCCTCCAAACACAGCCAACCAATAAACCATCAACGTAACCCTGTAATATTGGCCCTGAATCGTCTACGTCTAGTATGTCTAGTGAAAGATAGTCAAGAGTAAAAAGGTATGAGTCGGCAATTCTATTCTAGAAACCAAACCCAACTCATTTAACCACTGCAATAAAACTTAGATTTTGTGTTTGGCATGCATGCATGCACTAAAGTCCATTGCATTTGTACTCTTTTCACCCACCTCCAAAACTCAATCATAAGAATCATCAATCATGTGCAAATTCAAGAACAGCCTATATATGTTGTATATTTAGCAATTAGACAAGTCTCTCATGGTCTTGCATTTCCAGGTCTAATCCAGAAATTATTGCAGTCTGCAGATTAAGAATTGAACCATTGCCAGTGTTACTTGCAAGTTGTAACCTCTCCACTGTCTAGCTTCTTCAAGATATGAATTCAGATTACTCATCCAAAGTCTGCCCTATTCTATAAAGACAACACATCAGCATACTACTTAGGGATTAAAGCTGTACCAGACGCCTGGAGAGTTGTACCATAGGTGGTTATAGCTCTGAATAGCTACCATATACAGAAATTGAAGAAATGCCTTCTAAATTACCTTTATTTTGAGAATAATTTCAGATTTTCAGTGATGATCATGTCATCAACTGATTCTTGATCTTCTTTAGTTCTGCTAGAACTCCTCTCATGTCCATTCTTTCCCCCGGAGAATCTGCTAAGCAACTCAGAGCTAACTCCACCACTAATGACACACAAGATATGTTTTTGCTTGAATGTTTTTCGTCTAGTGTTACCAAATCAGCGTCGATAACCTGACTCAGCTCATGGGGTAATGAATCTTTAACCAATGTCTTGAGGTTCGAGTCCCCGGAAAACATAGCATCGCCTGGAGATTTTCTAGTGAAAGTTTGTAATACAAGAATACCATAGCTATAGACATCACATTTCGTTGAAACTATGCCCTCCGATCCGTATTCTGAGAAACAAAAAATTATCATTAGTTACTGAAATATGAGATTCATATCTTTATAGAAGCTATATAGTAATTACTTGCCTGGAGCCATGTAACCTATAGTTGCCAGGGTGCGTGTATGTGTCCTGCTCTCGCCTTCGCCCAACAATTTTGTGATACCGAAGTCACTCAAGTGGGCTACCATATTCTCGTCTAGCAGGACGTTACTAGGCTTAATATCACAGTGAACCACAGTTATGGAATAGCCATGGTGGAGATATTCCAATGCACTTGCTACATCTATCATTATGTCTAATCTTTGGATGACAGACAAGATGTCTTCTTTAGAGTATAGCCAGTCGTCCAAGCTTCCGTTGGGCATATATTCCATTACCAGGGCGAGGAAATCAGGGTTGGAGCAACTACTTATGACGCTAGTGAGATTTCTGTGACGAAGATTACGCAGTACCTCACATTCAGCTTGAAAAGTCTTTAATGCACTTTCTTGTTGCATATTGAAAACTTTTACGGCCAAAATTGTCCCATCTGTGAAGGTACCTTTGTAAACCGAGCCAAAGCTTCCTTTTCCTAGCAGATTGTTGTCACTTAATCCGTCTGTTGCTCGTAAAAGATCATAGTAAGAAACTCTTGCAAGTCCATTAGCAACTGACATTTCTGAGTTGGTCTGAGGCTCACTTTTCTTGCATTTTCTACTATAAATCAACGCCAAAATGCCGATGAATATCAAGAAGGCTGCAATAGGGACAAAAATGAACACTTTCTTCATCTTCGATTTATCCCTTGATGTCTTGCAAAGTGGAACTTCGTATTTCTGAAGACCACATAGCGCAGAATTTGACACGAAAGATTGGCCTGTGAAGTTTCTGAAGGGACCACCTGTAGGAATCTCTCCTGATAATAGATTGAAAGAAACATTGAAGTACTCTAGATGGTTAAGTGATTCAAGTGACGGGGGAATCGCACCAGAGAGGTTGTTGTAGGAAAGGTCCAGCAGTACCAAATTCAACATTTCACCCATGGATTGGGGGATCAATCCTTGAAATGCATTATGGGACAGAGAAAAATTTATCAGGCTTTGCAAACCTTGAAAGGCTTCAGGAAGATCACCTGTCAGGTGGTTCATCGACAGGTTAATGTATGCTGCCGCCTTCATACTTCCTATCTGAGGAGATAGAACCCCGGTGAAAGAGTTTGCGGAAATGTCAAGCTCCAGGAGATCTTGCAAACGCCATATGCTATTCGGTATACTTGATGTGAAGTTGTTAGAATCAAGATAGATCTTCCTGAGAGAGGAAACATTTCCCAAGCATTCAGGAATTCGACCGCTGAGTTGGTTTTGGCTCAAATATAACTCCCCTATATTCACCAAGTTACAAACATCATTTGTGATACCTCCTCTCAATTGGTTATGGCTAAGATATAGTCTCTGAAGGTTCTGTAAGCCGTAGATACTAACTGGAATATCTCCATCCAAATTGTTTTCGTCAAGATATAATGTGACCAACCCATCCAAGTTACCAATTTCATTTGGAATCCGACCGCTGATTCTGCAACCAGAAGCGTAAATATTCTGCAATGAAGAAGAAAAATTTCCCAAAGATGGTGGAAGAACTCCATTTAGAGGATTGTAACGAAAATTCAGCATTGTTAAGAATCTACAATTCGCCAACGAAGTTATAAAGTCCAACTCTTGAAACATGGATTCACTTGTAAAATTGTTGGACTCTAAGTCGAGGATTCGTAGGAATGTAAGTTCCCCCAGGGAGTTAGGTATTGTACCAGAGAACCTATTGTTATCAAGGTCTATGAGCGAAAGTCGAGAGGCATTCATGATTGAATTTGGTAGAGCTCCATCAAAATTGTTTATACCAAGATAAAGTGCTTCAAGACTGGGTAGAAAATTTCCAAAGTTGGAAGGAAGCTGGCCTAATAGAGTGTTATTTGTCAATGTAAGCACTCTCAGTGTGGAGATGTTGAATATCTCTGATGGTACAGAACCACTTAGAAAATTGTTCTCCAGAAAGAGTTCATCTAACTGTGGAAGTTCACCAAATCTTCGTGGTATAACACCTGTAGAATAAAAGTTTAGAAGACAGAACATAAATCTGCAAAACAACGATATTATTAGTAATCTCCACATACCGGTGAAATTGTTTATATTCAGGTAAACTTGTACAAGCATTGTAAGATTTCCGAATTCTTCTGTAAGAGGTCCACTGAGTCTATTGTCAGGCAATAAAAGAGCTTGCAGGGATGACAAATTGAACAAGGCTGGTGGTATAGATCCTACGAGCATATTTCGTGCCATGCTCAAGACCTGAAGGCTTCGAAGTTGGCCAAACTCTGGTGGAATTGTACCTGGAAAACCAAAGTAAGTCTGTTAGAGGGAATAGCTAGCCTTTGTCTTCATATTCTATATCCCTAAGAATCAGCAATCGGAACAACAATCTTTTTCTACTACAGAGAAGCTGAGTTCATGGCCCAGAATCAACAACAAGAAGCAATCTAAGTAGCAGTGTGGTCACTTAAAAGGCATTTTAAGAAAAATTGGGCGCGAAACCGCTTTATAAATAGTAATAGAACATTAGAACTGTTACCTGATAATTGATTGAAGCGAAGATATAACTCCTCTAACATCTGTAAGTTCCCGATTTCTGGTGGTATAGTTCCAGAAAAGTTGTTATAGGACAGTGTCAGGATTCGTAGCTGAGGACAGGCAGCAAAACTTGATGGAATTCTCCCATTTATATCATTGATAGACAGATGAAGCTGTTTCAGTATTGGTAGACCGAGGCAGAGGCCGTCAGGAAGGGTACCTGATAAGCTATTATTGGAGAAGGCTAAGACTTCCAGCGTCGAGATGTTGAAAATGTTATATGGTATAGAACCTGTGAGCAGGTTAAATTGCATGTTCAGCCAATTCAGCCTGCCAAGATTCCCAATAGCTTCCGGTATCGTACCCTGAAAAGAATTACTCGACAGAGTTAAGGTCTCCAAAGTCGATATGTTAGCGAGTGAGGAAGGAATGACACCTGATAGCTGGTTATTTCCCAGGTTCAACAGCCTGAGATTCCAGAGATTTCCCATAGATTCTGGAATGTTCCCTCGAAGAGAGTTGTATGCCAAGTCTAGAGTTTCCAGATTCGTTTGATTTGAGTCGGATGAGATTGAAAACGAGTTCAAACTCGTGAAACTGTTATTCCGGACTGACAGGTACTGAGCTTGAGGCAAGAACGGAACTTCACCTGCGAAGCTATTGTGACTCATGCTGACATATCTCAATCTTCGCAAAAGTGTCAATTCTGGAGGAACGTGACCAGCGAACGAGTTTCTTGTCAGGTCAAGTGAAGCCAGAAACGAGAGGTTTCCGAGTTCTGGAGGTATCGCTCCAGTAAGATCCATGTTAGAAACGTTGAGTGCGGTTACCCTGCGATGGCGTGGACCACATGTGACCCCAATCCAGCCGCAAACTGGAGACGAAACAGTCCAGTTTTCGAGGATTATACTGTCAGGGTCAGAAGTGATTTGGGCTTTCAGTGCAAGAAGAGCTGACTGATCAGTGGTGATGTTTAGTGTAGCATTGGCTGAGGTAGCCAGTAACAGTAATAATAAGAAGACTGTTAGGATTGAAAAAGATAGAGATTTTTCCATTTTTCAAAGCAGGAATTGCTGGTAATCTTCAGAGTATTTAGGTGTATGTACTGGATTTCTCTAAACAAATAATTGTTTATGAAATGAGATCCTTGATTGATACAAGTAAGTCCAAACTAGTCATAGCCGGCCAAAAGCCAATTTAGTTTTCTCTTTCTTTTTGGTAGGTACGTACGAGAGTTGCTATCATTTGAGTGCACACCGGATAACTGCTTCGGAGCAACATATATAACAGCATTCTAATCAAGAAAACCGGACCTAGTGTGACACAGTAAAACTCGCAAAGCATAGTGGTTTGATTTAATTTAAAACAAACACTTTCTGATGTTAATTAACTATCGATTTTGTTTAAGGAAAACTAAACTGAATTGGTGAATCTGCAGAAACTGTAATGCAGCAAGATGTGTTCAGATGGTATTATTGACTATAGGGTTCGAATCACCACGGGTATTTATCATGTCTCTATCGTCGAAATCCATAGAACCCCAAAAGTCATTGAGTTGAATTGTGATGCACCAATAGGAACAATTCCCAGGTTGAAAAGAAAGCCAAATATAGATGACTTCCAAGTCTCCGGACATACTTATAAAAATCAAGAATATAGGTTGCTTTCATGCTCTTCAGCCTCTTCTTTTAACTTTGCCCTCTAACAAGATCTTCCCAATTAATTTTGTATAGTAAAAAATAATCAGTTCTTGCCATTAACATGAGATCGAATTTTTATTCTCGGATCGATTTCGAATCAACCTGTGTAGGTTTCCCAAACCAACCATTGGACTATATATCTCCAAACCACCAGACTCACCAAACTCAACTTAGGCCTCTGCGAATAGGCCTAGATTGAGTTCCACTTTTCCTTTCCTCCTCATTTAATGTAGGATTAGAAGCAGATTGTTTAAATTTTTCTGGATTAAATAAGTTTTTAGTTCGATTCGTCACTTGATGACAGCTCAGATTGTGGCAAACAATATCATGTGTGTCATGTCACCCATGAATCATAATTGACATTCTGGGCATCAAATGACACAGTACTATAATCTAAAGATTAAGTTAATTAATTACTCTTTGATTGAAGCTGCATGTGTTATTAATTATGGAAGTCCACTAAGTAATCTGTGACATTAATACAAAAAATTCCTTAATCCAAGTTGACTACGCTAATGAAATTCCAACGTGCATACATATTTGAGGTAGGTTTACAGATGGCAATGCTTCCAGGCTTACAAGTGTCAGTATTGGTATAATATATATACTCTATCAAAGTACTACGTTAACTTGTCGAAATAATCAAATGATGATAAATAAAACATAAGAAGAAAAGATTTTTATTTAAATAAATACAAGGTGTCTTTTAAAATTGGTATAAGGAACCGATGAATTAGCCTAAAAATCTCTAAACTGATACGATAAAGATAATGTATTTCTATGTACATTGCAATGTATAAGTATGCTTCCAGGTCAATACATGAATCATCCTCCATAGTCTCTAACTATAACTTTCAACTCATATTGTTAGTTACAATATTCTCCAGATCATATCAATGGCAGCAGCAATCAGGGTTCATGGCGCCTTGTTCACAACCGCAGTACCGAGAGTTATCGCATGCCTGGTCGAGAAAGAGCTCGATTTCGAGTTTGTTCCTGTCGACATGTTAGCTTATGCACACAGAAAGGAACCTTTCATCTCCCTCAATGTGAGCGTTCTCTAGATTTCCAGTTTGATGTTACATTTTTCAACATTAAGTCTCAAAAGAAAACCTGTTTTTACATTTATGAAGAGTAAAATCAGCTTCGTATGGTCACGGAAACGTTCGCCTGGGCACTAAAACTCCACAAAACAATTTCCCAGCTTGTTAATTATGCAACAAAATTTGGTTTTGTAAGTAATATGTTCGATTTCATTGTTGCAGCCATTTGCTCAAGTTCCTGTCTTTGAAGATGGAGATCTCATGCTTACTGGTAACTTAATTTAGAGTAAAATCAAACAAATACATATTTTCTAAAAGTTTTTCTTGAGACTTATTGTTCTGTTAGGAAATTTATTGTCTTACTTGTAATGCAGAGTCAAGGGCGATAAATCGCTACATTTCAGAAGCTTACGCGGACAAGGGAACTCCATTGATCTCTCAGGACACGAAGGAGATGGCGTTAATTAACATGTGGATGGATGTGGAGTGTATGAGATTTCACCCTCCAGTTTCAGAGCTATCCTGGGAACTCTGCCTCAAACCAATAATCGGGATGTCCACTGACTATGCTATCGTGGAACTGCACGAGCCGAAGCTGGCAAAAGTTCTCGATGTTTATGAAGCTCGGCTGGCAAAGTCCAAGTACTTGGCTGGAGATAGCTTCACTCTAGCAGATCTGAATCATCTCCCCACACTGAACTACTTGATGGGCACACGAGTTAAGGTGATCTTTGACTCCCGTCCTAATGTCAGTGCTTGGTGCGAACGTATACTGTCAAGACCATCTTGGCAGAAAGTTATTTCCATGGCAAGCAATCAGTCATGAGCTCCATGAACATTTGTGATTCAATTCTTGTACAATTAAGAAATGTGAAACAAATTTGCCAGGTATAGTTTCACCAACTTTCGATTCTCTTGAATAAGGAATGTTGAGTAATTGTTGTCTTCACCAGAAGGCTACACCAGTAATTGGTTGTAATTTCTACATGTTATAAACCATGTTCTTGTGACACATAACTGTATTTTCTGTTCTGATATATAGTCATTTCTTTGCTTGTTTTAGCAGAATTCAAAGAACTGTTTTTCTTAATTATCAACTGTTACAGAGAGCAAGGAACAAATTGGGAAAATCACAACAGAATACAACAGTAAACAACACTATTACTCCTAGCTAGTATGGTCACTTAACACTCGATCGGACTTCATTTTCGTCAAACTCGAGACAAATTCTTCAATATTCCTGTCCGAACTTCCTCCTTTGTCAACAGCTTTCCTTGCGATTTCTTTCCATTCAAGTGCATTCGCTCTAAACATTTCTCCTTCCGTTCCATCCATAACACGCTTTATGCCAACAACTATGTCTTCCTCTCCTACCAATCCTTTCTCGTCTGCCAACGCCCTCACGCCAACCCTCCAAATATCCTCCACAAACTTTGCATTCGTACTTTGATCCGTCCACTGTGGCATGGCAACCATAGGGACACCCAAGCTCAATCCCTCAAGTGTTGAGTTCCACCCACAGTGTGTGACAAAGCAACCCAAAGCCTCGTGCGACAACACTTCTAACTGTGGACACCAAGAAACAACAAGACCTTCCTCCAATTCATTGAGGAAATTTTCGGGTAGTTTGGCTTGTTCAGATGCTCGAACCACCCATAAGAAAGGTTTCTTGACGGCTTTTAGAGCCAATGCTAGTTCAGTAGTTTGTTCTGCACTTAATTCGGCTAGGCTACCGAAAGAGACATAGACTACAGACCTAGAAACTTGTTTGTTTAAGAAGCTCAAGCAGGGACTGCTTACTGGCTCAAAAATGTTGAGACTGTAACCTGTGTCTTCTTGCAAGCGCATATCCATGTAAACTGATGGTATAGTTGGTCCGATCGCATTCAATCGCCACAGCTTCGACAACCAAGTAATAACCTAGCAATTCAAAACTTACCTATTTAATTAGCATAGTATTAAACTATTTTCAGAACACTTGGATGCATAATGCTTGTGGAATGTTTGTGAATTTTATACTAGAAACAGAAGGATATACAATGTGTGGTGAAGTCTGAGTTGGTTAATTTACCTCTTCTTCCAGATTGTCAAAAGTGTTGACAAAGATCCAATCAGCCTTATGAACATTCCTGAACTGATCCGCAACCATTTGCAAGGCTGCCGGATACGGACCATGAATGTGAATAAAGGAAGGCAACTCTTCCATTTTCAGTGGCGGTAATCCAGGAAGTCGAACAAGTTCCGTGGGCGAAACTGGTTGTTTCAAGTCCCCTGTATACACCTGATAGTAGATATTATCCACTGCACAGGATTGAGTAAAAAAAGCAGCCCCGATTAAACCGATCTCCTTGGCAACATCCAGGATCCAAGGGAGAAATGGGTCGTAAATCACACAGTCGATGCTGCTCCCTGATCCTCGTAACAGCTCCAACAGTGTTACCCGGCCGACATGCTCAAATCGGGTCAGATATTCCTGGTGGCTACTCGCTTCAGCTCGGCCACCTTGGTCGAATCCATCGGAAATCGCCTGTATCGAAATAGACCGGCTAGCGAGATTATTCATTGTTGACAGTAGGTATTTTGTGAGCACCAGAGTGACTTTTACGCGTTTATGGGCTAGGCGCTTGGCGAACTGGAGCATCGGGTTTATATGACCTTGGAGGGGATATGGAAAGATTAAACAGTGAGCCATATATTCACCATCTCCTGTTTCTTTCTTCATTTTTGCAGCAAGGTATGCTATAATGAACTCAAATTGTTCCTCTTTGCTGTAATTAGGCCTTTATATACTATGTTCTCAACTTCAAATCATAAATAT
>JAYMSL010000415.1:0-24947 GCA_036897195.1 Plantago coronopus
GCCAGCGTGCTGTAAACCACTCTATATTAGTGAATTCCAGGCTGAGGCCGAAGTGGACTAGTAGAAGGATTACACCACCTTCTGAAACCACTATAAGTTTGTGTGTTATTTACTTTCAGCTTGCATTGTTATTTTTGATCATATTTGTTTAAGTCTCAAGCTGAGCAAAACACTCATTCACACTTACACTGCATAAGCATTACACAATATCACAGGAAGCTCTATCACCTTAGGCTGATTGAATCAGGCTAAGAGAGTAAATCCGCTGCACATAATCTCTGTTTGGAAGATCTATACTATCTGCAATTCAGGTTGCGTTTAGTTTTTGAAAGTCCATTCACCCCCCCCCCCCTCTGGACTTTCTCCTCCTCTTCCAGGGACCAACAATTATGATTTTCAAGACTCCATTATATCACTAGTTACACCAGCACTAATTGTGACACTAGTTATAACTTATAGTTACACCACTAGTTACAACAAATGGATCTGTGGGGTAGTTACAAAGATAGAAAGTTGCATGACACATTTTTGTATGTTAAAGATCTGTTATGTTCACTCTAAATTTAGATTTGTTAAGTTCAATTTATATCCATTTAGTTCATTTCAATTCAATTCAATTGAGATAACAAGTTTGTTTAAATATATATTTGAAATAAGTTTAGTATAGTTGAGGTCAGATTAATTAATTTTAGTACATGATTTTCAGCTAAATGGAACATGGGTTTAACATAACATTTCTAAAGCTTTTCAACTGTTATAATATAAGGTAGTGTTTGATAAGGGTGTGGTGTTTTTATCTCCAGCACGGGCTCCAAGACGAAAAGCACCACTGCTGAGTTATTTGGTAGGAGAAGGGATGTGGTGTTTTCGGCCCTCAAGGCCCGCATAAGTTTACGTAGACGGGTTTATAACACCACTTCACAATATCGGGGAGGGGGTGGTATTTCAAATTAGGGTTTTGAGTGGTGGTCAATAACCCCACTTCCAGCCACTTGATTTGTCTATTTTGCCTCTAAAAGTACTTAAGGTAGTGTTTGGGTAAGGGATGTGGTGTAGTGTTTTTTGCCCCGACACAATTTTCAAGACGAAAACACCACTTTTGAGTTGTTTGGTAAAAGAAGTGGTGTAGTGTTTTTGGCCCCGACACGATTTTGAAGACGAAAAACACCACTTTTGAGTTGTTTGGTAAAAGAAGTGGTGTAGCGTTTTTGGCCCCGACACGATCTTCAAGACGAAAAACATCAATTTTGAGTTGTTTGGTAGAAGTAACGGTGTAGTATTTTCAGCCCTCAAATCCCGAGCTCACATCGGTTTGCATAGACGGGTTATTAGACCACTTCACAATAAGGGGGGGGGGGGATTTCAGTTTCGAGTTTTGAGTGGTGATCATAACCTACTACGGGCCACTTAATTTGTCTATTTTACCCCTCGAAAGTACTTAAACTCTTTACTCTTTGACTTTAGACATGAAGTTCATCTTATTTATACACCATACCAAACACCAGAACCCCACTCTTTTTATATTGCATATTTTTGCTACTAAAGACCAAAAAAATGTCAAAGAGTTGGTCAACGTTTCCTATAATCTCACTTAACACCACACCTTCACCACTTGTAATTTCACTCGTATTGTTACCAAACACTACCTAATTTTTCTGTCATTAGACATGAAATTCATTTTATTTACACCATACCAACCCCAAAACCCCACTCTTTTGGTATTGCATATTTTTTGCTTCCAAACATTAAAAAGAGTGTCAAATGGTTCGTCAACCGTTTATATAATCCCTGTCAACACCATAACACTCTAAAGCCTATTGAATTTCACCACTTATAATTTCAATAGTAAAATCACCAATCAATTTGATATTGTTACACCAAGCATTAATTTACAAATTAAAAGGAATCAACGAAACTAAATTGTAAGCATTGACTTGGAGGGAAAATACGAAATAAATTGGAGAAAATGCGGGAAAAGGGGTAAACAAATCGCCCAAATTTACCATAATAATCAATCGAGGTTCGATTGCTTAAACCCACCCCATTTCAATGGCGGCCGAAACTCAAAAGCTCGTAAGCATGGGTTTTTCCCAAGACTCCGCCGTCGAAGCCCTTGCCGCTACCGGCGGCGACGTCCTCAAAGCCACCGATTGGCTTCTCAACCTCAATTCTGCTAAAAGCCCTCCATCACCTAATTCAACCCCCTCACCAGTTGTCCAGCCCAAAATCAACCGATTCTTTCAATCCCACCTCAAGAAAGACCCGACCCCACTTCAATTCGACGAAAACCAGCCCTCTTCTTCGCTTCGTCCGCAAAAGCGTCTCAAAATATCGCCCGAACAAAATGAGCCGGTGAAAAAACCGGCTCACGCGCCGCCGCTGGCCGAGAGAATGCGGCCGCGCGTGCTGGAAGAAGTGGTCGGCCAGGAGCATCTCGTGGCGGAACCGTCCCTCCTGCGCTCTGCAATTACATGCGGCCGCCTCCCTTCCATCGTTTTTTGGGGCCCACCTGGTACAGGTATAGAGCAGTAGAATTTTGCATTTTCTTATTTTGAGTTCATTTTGTAACATGTTTTTCAATTGATGATTATTTGGTACGAAGTTGATTGCTGGGAGTAAGTTATTCATTTATCGAGTATTAATTTAGTGCGATTTTTACTGAAGAGGGACATATATAGGACATTTTTACTGAAGAGGAACAATGTTGTTAATTTATCGAGTATTAATTTGGTAAGATTTTTACTGAAGAGGGACAATGTTGTTTATCGAGTATTAATTTAGTACGATTTTCACTGAAGAGGAACAATGTTGTTAATTGTGAGTATAAATTTGGTACGATTTTTTGTGAAGACGGACAGAGGAGATGTTTACTGAAAACGAATAATGTTGTTAATTTATCAAGTTTAATCCATTTACGAATTGGAATGTGTGACATGGAAACACATGAAAAATGTGATCTTTGCAGGTAAGACATCCATAGCAAAGGCCATTGTGTCAACTTGTGGTGCATCGTACAAATTCGTTTCATTATCAGCTGTAACTTGTGGCGTCAAAGATGTTAGAGAATGCGTAGAGGAAGCTAAGAAATTGAAATCCAAGAGCAATAAAAGAACTGTTCTGTTTCTTGATGAGGTTCACAGGTTCAACAAGGCACAGCAGGATTCATTTCTTCCTGTGATTGAAGACGGGAGTATAGTTTTTATTGGTGCGACAACAGAGAATCCGTCTTTCCATCTGATCACACCGTTGTTGTCCCGTTGCAGAGTGTTAACTCTTTATCCATTGAAACCAGCTCAATTAGCAACCCTTTTGAACCGAGCGGTGTCTGATTCAGATAGAGGATTGGCTGCTGGTGTCAGTGAATCGGTTAAATTTGAAGTGAATGACGATGCCATTGAATTTTTGTCCTTGCAGTGTGATGGAGATGCTCGGGTGGCATTAAATGCTCTTGAAGTCTCAGCCACAACAGCTTTTGCACGAATTAAGGATCCGAAAAGTTCTGATTCGTGTGCTTTGGTTACTTTAAGTGATGTGAAGGAAGCGTTGCAGTGCAAGCATTTGGCTTACGATAGAGCAGGCGAGGAGCACTACAATCTAATAAGCGCTCTCCACAAGTCTATCCGAGGAAGTGATGCCAATGCTTCAATTTATTGGCTAGCGAGGATGCTCGAAGGAGGTGAGCAGCCTTTATACATAGCTCGTCGACTAGTAAGGTGTGCTAGTGAAGATGTTGGTTTGGCTGACCCAACAGCTCTTGTACAGGCAGTTGCATGCTACCAAGCTTGCCATTTTATTGGGATGCCTGAATGCAACACGATTCTTGCACAATGTGTTGCGTACTTGGCTTTAGCTCCCAAGTCGGTTGCAGTTTACAAGGCGCTTGGCGCTGCCCAGCATTGTGTGAGGGAATCTGGTGGACAGAATGAGGCAGTGCCTTTACACATAAGAAACGCCCCGACTAAGCTAATGAAAGACCTTGGGTATGGAAAGGGTTATATCTATACTCCAGATGACCCGGACGCACCTCAGTCGTATTTGCCAGATTCCCTTCAGAATCACAAATTCTTCATCTGGCCAGAATGAATTCTGGTAGCCTTTTGCTTTGTTAGACGGTAAACATGGGATGTTAGTTTTGTTTTTTGTCATGATCATCCCAAAATTCAGTGTTATGACTTATGAGCAACATCTATATTACCCAAACCCTTTTTTATGAACGAAGATCATTTGATGATGCCTTTGTTTTCTCTTAGGCAAGTCATTTTCATGTTGTTGCATATGATATTAGGTAATTTACAACTACAATATTAAATCTTTGGATATATTGAGACTTTGTATGATGGGATGTTAGTTTTGTTGCATATGATATTAGGTAATTTTCATGTTGTTGCATATGATCAGTTCATCTATTTCAGTTGTGTTCAATTCAGTTCAGGTATTTACAAATTAATACTTTAATTCAATTCAGTTTAGATCCAAGTCCATTCTGATGATTATGAGATCATTTTGTATAATTTTGTTGTAATCCTTAAGATTATTATTATTATTATTATTATTGTATTTTAATTCTCGCGGAGTCGAAAGGTACTAAAGTCTTGTGATTAGGCCTGTCAAGTTCAAAGAAACATGGCTATAATACTTGTGTCAATTGATCCTGTTTGTTGGTAAATGCATAAACATCATACTATACGATGAACTCACGGAAAAAAGAACAAGAGATTGAGTAAAGAAGTTTGGTTACATCTTGACAATTCAGGACAAGGATGTAGTATATGGTACACAGCCATGCAATGCTGGCAACACATTACACAAAAAACAAAAAACAAAATCAAAGAATCACTTTTCTAGACAAAACACTTGAACCCTTCTATGTCTACGCTACCATCACTAGTCTAGTTGTAGTACAAGGCATCCCTGGTTAGTAATAACAACTTCCCTCACCAAACTTATCCACGGAACTATGCAACAGGAAGCGCTTCGAGACGAAACTCGACTTATCCAGCATTACTAACTAGCAATGAATTGCTTACCCTCTACAACACTCACGAGCTCAAATAATGTAGGGTTCTCATCCACACTATACTTTCTCTAATTTAGTCTCAAATACTGCACATCCTGATACTAATGTACTCTATACAGATTAGTCATCAGGCGTTACTGGCGACCTCTGAAGCACGCTGCCTCATCATTTCGTTGACAGCAGCCCTTCTACGGGAATCGGACTGCTGTTGAAGACGTCTCATATGCTCCTTCAAGTCTCTGCAGCAAAAAGGAATAAGATTCTTTATAAATTTATATATCACACACAAGCCACTGGCCAGAAATTACTAATTCTTCTCCGAATGTTCAGCAATTTTGACTTTTGAGATTAGCCTACACGCAATAAGTTTGCAGTGACGGGTTATTATATTCTCATTTCTCTGCATATATAGCCAGACTTCAGGGGTACAGGGCACATGTTTTCCCCTGGGTAGGAAGTATGTTTCCATATGGAAAGAAGAAATAAATGGAGAGACCAAACAGCTCATGAGAGTTGAAAACCATATTCCTAAAAACAAACCTGCAACGCGGGACACTGCAGGGAGATTCTTTGCATGCTCGAGCATGGAGCTGAAGAAGATACCACATTTTCTTGCACAAAACACATCCTCCAGTAGCACGTGTTTTGCAACGCATACCATGGCGAAAGAGTCCCTTAACTTTGCGACAATTTGGGTACTGGCAGTGTTGAGAACGACACTGAGATGCATGCACAAGAAGCTCAAGCATTTTCTTCAGCTGCAAGATGTAAACCACTCAAAAAAGTCAATAAATCCACGTTCGAGGCTATTTGTAACAATGGTTTCACTACTTGAAGAGGTAGATATATCTGAAGTAAATGACAATTTCCACTTGGGTGAAAAACATTTTTAACGACTTGGCTTTAATCAATAATTGATACACAGTTGCTCAACAGCTCGAGAAAGAACTTAATCTACAATACAGATGAAACATCGGGAAAGAATCAAAAGTTAACCCATCACATTCTATTTTGCATCAACCCACTTCAGATGCAGCTATAGCATTAAAACATACATATGTAGTAAATCCATTTGAATGCAGAGCACATCAAACACCTCATTAGTCTAAAATAGACGAGTCATCCTAAGCAAACAGATCTCCCCCAACCATAACCATCTTTCTTAAATTAAGAAGCAGCATTAATTGGCACAATTGTAAATATATTTCGACCTTCAAAAGAAAATGATAAGTCTACACATTTTAAATGCCCAAACGAAAAGATAAGCCTTGTTACCTGTATAACACGTAATTGCCGAGCTTCTTTATTCTGTGCATCACGGTCATTGGATGGATGATTGGTTAATTTATGGGGATGATCAACTGCACCATCCTTCTGATAACAGGCATTGCAGACATCATATTCTGGGCAAATTTCACAACGCCAGCCTTGCCCAGTCTCTATATCAAGGGTGCACACATTGCACGTTGTAACGAAAGCTGGGGCAGTTGGATTGTGAAGATGATAGAGGACCATCATCGAGGAATGCTTCGCTCGACGAAGAGTATCATACTGATAATGATTTCCCTGACAAAGACTAAGAAATGCCTGTCTTGTGTCAAAAAATTCACTCTCAAGAATGTCATCTTTATCTTTAGTATCATCAGGGATATTAGTAATTGCAACCTGCAAGTTTGTAATGTTTCTTAGCACAACAGTGTGAAATGTAAATAAATGAGTAATAGAAACAATTATATCCTCATCCAAAGACTTACAGGATAAAGTGTATGCTTATCCTTATGGTGTATAGGATGTCTCTCTCTGTCCTCGCGTTTTCGCTCGGCTTCGTAGCACCTGAAAGGATATAATGCATGTAATAATTCTACATGAGATCACTTAACTGAAATAAGCCACCATAACAAGGGCAAAAGAAGATACTGATGTGAAGCACTAAACACACCCAATTAATAAATAATTTGTACACATAATACAAGATGAGACGTGGTGGAATAATATGGGTGAAAAACTCTACAAAAATAGAATATTTATTACATCTTGTCATAAATTTGGGTCTTGTCGTTCTAGATGTATTCACCAGGTCACTCTGTAGCCAATCTTCATGAAAATAAATTCCCGTCAACTAATTAGCAATTTTGAAGCAAATCACAACATTACCTTTGATATCTATCACCTGGTTAGTTCTTCCTAGGTCCACCTACAAGCTTGATGATTAATTTCAAAATAGGGTGCGACTTAGAATGCTGCAGAAAGAAACTAAAAGGGAGGGCTGGGTGTCTAAGAAATAAGAATACTCATGTACCATGCTATCTTTCACTCTAGTCCTTTGGTCTATAAATCTTAGCAACATAACAAGATCATGGACCAGACAATCCCTCTGGAAAGGAAAAACATCTTACGTCTATTTTAAGATGATTATAGGAAGGAGACAGAAAATGCTTACCTGTCACAGAGCTCAAATTTTTTGCACTGTCTGCACACCCAACGATTTCCTGACACCATGAGAATGCAGCAGTGCGTGCATGCATGCTGGAGGTGAACCATGATAAAATCTTCCTTCATAGGGGAAATTGTTTCACCAAGCTACAGTTACAAAGAGAAACTTTTAGCCATGTATTGTGCGTACTTCAAGTGCAGTGTACTTAAATACACAAAGAACGAAATGGACGGAATATACAAGATAGGACACAATAATACTCAAGGAGCTAGGATGTGGTAGTAATTGCCATTAACAGTTACATGTGGGGAGAAATAAAGTATTTGTGTGTGCGTGTATGCGCCTATGAATAAGACACTATAGAACTTGCAGGAAAGACTTGAGGTAGTTGAAAGATAGAACAAATACTTTATGCATCAACATCAGATCCTTCGATACATTTCCAGAGAGATCAGTTTGCCCTGAAGCTTTTAGCGCTCTTTTAGTAATAGTCTTCTTCAGCATTCCCTTCTTATTATGTTTTCGCCCATCATCTTCTTGCTGAATTTGAAAGATCATATCTTCTGCAGCCCCAGGCCAGTAATCTCCATCAAAGTATGGCAATCTCGCAGCAGTAACTTTTGCTCTACACTCACCCTTAGAAACAAAGAAATGTTCATGCAGATTTGTTAACTCAACTACAATTTTCTCATCTTGAGCTTTCCGTAACATGGCTAAGTACCTGAGAATAGAAGACAAGGCAATGAGTGAATTAGATTATAGTTCCAATGTCTACAACAGTATATTGATTAGATAGCTCTCGATCTTACCACTCACGAAGTTTATCAGATTTTGGAGTCTTCTGAATTTCAGGGTGGCAATACAAAATGTAGTCTTCACCCTTTAATGGAGGGCAAGCCCATATATAACAACTTGAGAAACCTCGCATCTTGCAATATTCCAAGTATCCTATCTAAAATACCCAATAGAATTGAAGACTAGT
Organism: Plantago coronopus; assembly: GCA_036897195.1. Taxonomy (NCBI): domain Eukaryota; kingdom Viridiplantae; phylum Streptophyta; class Magnoliopsida; order Lamiales; family Plantaginaceae; genus Plantago; species Plantago coronopus. Next base: position 8,434 of record JAYMSL010000415.1, read on the forward strand.
TAGAGAAGGTAAAAACACTTTGACCATGTTAACACAATTTACAAGTATTTGCATGAAAGCAATAAGCTAAGAAACTCACCAATATTTCATGGTACACAAATGTTCGCAGAGCCTCTCCTGTTACTGCTCTGACATCTGGCCGAAAATACTTAACGGAGTCAAGGTAAGAGAGGTAGACACGCCGGTGGTTTGGCTGCTCACATTCAGATCCGAATTCTTGAACATACATGCCAAACAGGCAAACCTCAACTCCCTCAATCTTTTGAAACAACAGCACAACCTGCATCATAAAGTTTGAAAAGTTATGCTGATATATATATTATATTGGGATCTGGTATCATCATCCACCAAGAATAAATTGAAGTACCATATTCAAAACTCAAAAGCTAGTAAACCTCTAATAAACACCAGAACTATCATAATGCTTGCAACACTTTAATGAGTTTACATCTTCCACCCAACCTCAACATGGTCAAATTAACCCGTGAGTGTTGAGAACAAGGACTCAAGATACTATAGTAATAGAGGGTTAAGGCGACATAGCTACCAATATCCAGATTATAATTAATTTTCTTAAACTCAGAGTACATACAGAATGTTCAACCGACCAGTCTATCAAAAAAAAATTGAAAGATAATATAATGTATTAAAAGTGGGGAGAATACATGGGTAGTGTATTACAACAGCTTAGACAGTCTATCAAAATTCAAATTCATATTATAATTAATCATCTCAGAGAATACATGGGTAGTGTATTACAACAGCTTAGACAGTCTATCAAAATTCAAATTCATATTATAATTAATCATCTCAGATTCAGTTCACATTTTCCAAAAGACATTTTCACCAAGAAAAATGTTCAACTTTCAAAGCAAACAACTATCAAAATTCATTCTAATTTTTCTACATTACACTGTAAATAAACTTTTAAAAGTACCATGGTACCATGGAACACATATTGTATAGTTGCTTTAAAAATTATACAAACTATCTGCACCTGTAGAACAGCTGGGACTGCAGGAATCCATGTGATGGACGATGCAGGTGAAACAAGCTTGCCTAAATTGTTACAGAACTAGAGTCCTAAGTTATTATTAGGATATATACTTAGTGTTATTGTTGGATTTAGTAATGATAGGGAAGTTGCCTAAAAGAGTTCAAAATTCAAATCAGCTTCGGAAGTCGTTAGTTATTACATAACAGAATTCATGTCAAAGTAAGAAGTTGTTCTATAAAGGTCTTAAGGTTTATTACTCAGTAAAGTCAGGTTATAGTCTAGTTAGCTCATTAGAGTTGATTTCGCACTTTAGGATGCTTCTTCACTTGGGAGACTGGTGGTGTTTTCTTTTTTTTAAGGTTATTTCATAAAAACTCCAAAAAATGTAGTTATTGCTACAACAGAATCCTGTGTTTCTCTGTCCAAATATCCTCTGCTATTCATAATATTTAACTTAACTTTAACTTTATCACATAATATGAATTTGTATATTATTTTTTTAATAACATTTATCGTTCATATGCAACCTGAATTCATCCACTCTATACATTGTAAAAAACGTTTATTTAAGGAACCATAATTATTTATCTGTTTGCCTGCCATATTTACCTACCTTAGACTTGTATGGAAATTCGATTGGATAATTGTCCTCTTGGAAAATTTCAAGAAACCTTTGTTTCACATCCAACTTTTTGTCCACAGATGACACCACTCTCACAACAAGTGATTCTGCTCCAGGAACCTGCGAAATACAAAGGAAAAATAGTTACTCTCAGCTATTCAAGGATACCTTGTTTTAATATATACTATATGATGACTGATATAGGAATGTGTCAAAACAATAGTTTCACATTTAGTATACAACTGAAGTATCATGAAACATATTGAAGAAAGATAAGGGGTCTGGAAAGATGCCATTAGTCCTCAATTAAGAAAAAAATATCACAAATCAGAAAGGAAAAAACAGAATATATACATGATATTATCCTTATTATGTCAATTCAGATAACCCTGTCGCTTAGTATTTGAAAACGGTAGCATTAGCTGCTCAATGTATCAAAACAAATAAGCAACCCATGTATGACCAAATCAAATTGCAGATAAATGAGATGAGCGGAAAAAAATCCCAGAACCCATAGTATACTAGGATAATTGTTAACTCACATAAGTACTGATTTAAATTTGGTTATTCATTATGTCATTGCCACCAACATATAATGATATATGCAAGTAAATTTATATGCAACACGCCATCCTGAAATAGTATATAGAGAGTGAATAGTTTCAAATACATACACAATGAAAGCTCAAGAACAAGTTCATTCTTATTATATATTACGAACTGTAAATGCGCGACAGGTGTAAGGAAGCACTTATAGTAGAACCAAATCAGATCTTAATTACACTTCAGTACTCCCTTGAAACTCAACACACATAACAACTTTGCAAACTTGGGTCCAAAAAAGACATACATCTAACACAAATTGTGCAAAGTGTTTAGCTAGTGTATCTCCTTAACATCTCATAATTACAGATGAAACGCGGAGAAAAAACATATAAAGAAATATATCTGAAACAAAAAATCAGTCCACCAATCAGAACGAATACAAGTTCCAGATACAGCGAGTAAAAAAGATCACCTCGTCGAAGCTTTTGCCTTGCACCCTTGCCCTGTCTAACCTTTCTTGCCTCAGCTTTGCAAATAAACGGCGCTCAATGTGATCACTCAAAATAGTTCTAGGCAAATCTTTCGCTCCAAGAACAGCACTCTGTGGCAAGGGCAAGCGTTCTCCTCTTTCAATTTCTTCCACATAACAATTAGGACAGGTGTATTCGGCTGATCCGCCATCATTTCTTCTACCATTGAATAGTGCACATATTTGATGTTGCCAAGCTTCACATTTATCACATTGAACCCACTGCAAAACATGCATATTAAGTCTATTAACTGACTACATGTCAAACGCATAACAACATTCTGATAAGTAGATTTCCCTACCCATTCTTCAGTTTCCTCGTCATTTCTTTTCTTCTCCATCCTCGACTTAAGAACTGTGGCTCCTTCAACTACTATGGTGTCTCCACGAGCTTCATTATAGCAAGGGATACAGAAGTAATGACGAGTATCACCAGCTCCAAAAGTATAATACATTGCATTTCTTTTTAAGCGAGCGCCACATGGTGAACAATATAGGGGAGGTGGTTCAAAAGTAAGTCTCTCAACTGCACACAACTGGCAAGAGTTTTCACTCATTGAATGCTCCATTGCTTGATTTTTTTCAGCTTTTGCTTTACTCTGGCATAACAAAGCAGAAGTAAGAAATTTTATCACAAGGCATCGAACCGAGCACTTCCAAAGGCTATATGTAATGCAACCTCAAGTTGGGAAAATAGGTGAATTATACAAATTGCTAAAATCAAGCTCATGAGATCCTATTACTCAAACATCCATCGTTTCCAGGGAAAATATATTGCATCGGAGAAATGAACAACTTGAATAAAAAGAAAACTAAGACAACGAAAGAGCCTTTCGTTGAAGACACCAGTCAATATGATTTTCATGACAACATTGAATTTTTGAAATCAGAACTGAAACAAGCACATAGCATTATCAACTATATAATACTCCAAACTCCAGATCACTTCTCAGGTAGTCTAACGGCCTGTTAAAAGCACTTTTACTAAAAACCCAACCACACCAACGGCCAACCCTGACAAATTCAATTGTACAGGAAGAAACAAACAAACACTCAAACTGGGCAAACAACAATATGCTTCTCAACTTTATAAAGCTTAGACAATATATGACAACAGCATAATCTAACTCATAAAGAAAATGACACGCTTCTCTGCATACCATCGACTACCCATACGCAATGAACTTTAGGGGAATAATGGAATCTCTAGTAAGTTCATGAGATACCAACCAGATCATTGCATAGAAAAAGAACCCAGAAACACATGTCGTAAAGACATATAGCCCTTGACCAATTTTCTCTAATTGCTTTCATAACAGTAACTTTAAATCACTAATTAAAATATGATTAATGCCTACGCTTATTATCAAGAAAGAAGGATGATTTCTCTCATAAGCAAGCAAGAGAGCAAGACTAACCTGGCCAACCCACTGCCTAAGACCTGTAATATGCTGCCGAACTTGTTCAGGAGTGAACAATTCTATCATTGATACTCCATTTATTTTGGGCTTCCCAGACTTCGATGTACTTTCAGGAGGTAATACAGGACTTTCCTCAATTTTCTGGGCCGTTTCCTTCACAATCACAGAAACCTCTTGACACATCCCAGAAGTACTGTTATTCAGAACACGACCACTTTCAGGCTTCTGATTGTATGTCTGATCCATGCTATCTTTTTTCACTTTAGAAATGTTAGGAAGTAATTTATTAAAATTTCCAGAGCCCTCCACTTTAACTTCAGCAGCCTCAGATTTTATAAGAGGGTGATTTTCATGTGGCTGATCCGCATGCTGTGTCTCCTGAAAACAATTTTCACTTTTACCAGAAAGAAGTGCAACTGATCTTTCACTTTGAGAGATGAATAACTGGGAACCTTGTTCAACTTTCATTCGTTTTATTGAAGGTTGGAGATCCTCTGGAGTTACAGCTGCCGCAGGACTCATTATCTGGTTTGACATTCCAGCTGTCTCAGCAGTGTCATGAGATTTACAAGATCCATCTGCTGAACCAGGAAACCTCGAATTAAGATCGGATTGGGTAGACACCTTCAATACATAGTTGTTGAATGGAATACAAACAGGGCAATTTGCAGCAGGACAATGCTGGTGATGGCTGATTAACTGTTTAGAAATATTGCAGCGGTGATATGAACACTGCACTTCTTTGCAATTATCCATATGTTTCCAAAGTTCTTGAACTATCAAGCAATGAGATTCATGGCATTGTCCTTCAGGAAAAGGACATCGGCGAGCATGCCGCAAAAACAAGAGCCATCTCATTTGGTTCTTGTACTCCCTCTCACGGCTAAGTTTATTAGAATGACGTCCGGTATTGCACATGTTTGGAGGATCTACTGATCTGGAAGCATCAGACTGACCGATCATGGATTCTTCTGAAGATAAATTATTCAGGTGAGCTGTCTCTTTCACAGATAATCTTTGATGGAACTCACTCTGCAACTGTTGATCGTGTGGGTCTCTTCCAGATAAATGATTTACATCTTGATTTTTGGAGTACCATTTACCATGCAATGTAGAATCTGGCTCCGTGCCACTAGAAAGACCAGGAAAGTCATTTGGTTGGTTAGGTATGAACTGTTGTGACAGTGTACGCATTGAGCGTTGCATCTGATCTGAAGTTCGAGTTAAAGATGAACTAATATCCTGTAGACCTGATGGGTGTGAGAGCAACTGGGTAGCTCCGGAATGACTATCCATAGAGTTTTGTTGAAACTGACCCTGCATGTCAGTAAATTCAAAGGGGTTGGAAACTTGTGAATGCGAGCCTTCAACACGATGGTCATTTCCAGCCCCTAGTTTGGTCTCAGAAACTATATTTGAAGATGGTTGGCACTGACTGAAATTATCACTTTTTAGCAAAATTTGGCTCTGAATTTGCTGCTTTTGTTGCCCTTGTCGCTGAAACTGATGAGACGGCTGTTGAAATTGTTGCAGTTGATGAGGCTGCATATTATTCTCCCTAACCATATACTGTGTCTGGAAATTCATGTTATCCAACTGATCAATTGGTTCAGACTTCATAGCTGTCACTTGTTGAGCAGAGTGTGCAGTTGACTGATTAGTCATCAGAGAAGAATGTGCTTTTGGCATGGATTGAGCTACTGCATTCCAACTTTGACTATTCGTCATTGACCCATCAGAAGTTGCAGGGACATACAGGTTTCCAGACCCTGAAGCATCACTCTGAGCATTTCCACATCCATCTCCTGCACATGAGAATTTTACGCTATCAACAATACTCAAACAAACAAAAGGCCATATTCTATATTTCAGCTTAATTATTTACTACGCAGAGTCACACCATGGTGAGGAGTTTCCCGTACCCTGTATAACAGGTCGCTGCTGTTGATCAAAATGTTGATGCAGGGGTTTGATGGAATTTCCATACATAGGTCCTGCTAGATAACTCTCGGTGCCTCCTGCTCCATTCATCAAAGGCATGCTATTTCCCATCATCCCCAAACCTCCACTTGTATTCAAGGGTCCATTTGCTAATCCATAGTTCTGCTGCAATGTAGATCTGATGCCACCACCCATAGGGCCACCAAGATTTTGCAAAATCCTGCTATTTTGACCGCCAACATGCAGCTTTTGCTGCATAGGTTGGGATACCATAGACGATTCAATTGTTGAAACACCAACATTACTGTGTGGCTCCACATTCATGAATGGTGGATTGTTATTATTGTAATTATTATTGTTACTATTACTATTGCTACTGTGATTATTTACATTATTACTGGAGTTAAATCCAGGAGTGGGGATCATTTGACCAGTCACTCTTCGTTGATCCATGGAAGTAACCATGTTATTTCCCCCCGAATTTACTGAGAATGCAGAGGATTGCTGATATGAACCAGCCAGATGTCCTGCAAAGATATATGTGAGACTACAGTAATATTATAACTATATATCATATCAGAAAATCAGATAGCAAAAGGAACCTTCAGATGTACTAAAAGAGCCACCATTCACATTCCTGGACGACCCATTTCCTGTAGGCACAAAGTTCCCCGGATAGAGAGTGGAGGATGGCATATTGTGACCGGGAAGAGAACCCTCCACAGATGAGGTACCAATAATACTTACGTTTCCAGGATTTTGCAAACCTGGAGTTGGAATCATCGTGCCCATAGAGGGGGGGAGATTGGCATGTTGAAACTGTTGATTTTGATTACTGAAAGGCATGCATTTAATCAAAACAAGCAAACGACTTTCCAAAGTCCCTAAATTCAAATACTCCTCCTGTGAATTAAAATGATGTGTCAGAAATAGACGTTTAACAGGCACAATGAAAGATTTCATGTGGTACAAATATTTTTATGAGCATTATTCTTCATTCTTTTTGTTTTTTTTGGGGGGCAATATATGGATCAATTCTACTTCATCTACCATGTCATGTAAAATATTGTTTGGAAACAAATACGATATACTTTTTTGCGCATATCTTTGACAGGAAAACAACAGGGTAAAATTTTAAAAGGGTACCTTAATGTGTCCAGGTGCTAGTTTTGGTACTTTAATGTGCCATTCGAATATGTATCCTAAATTGCAATTTACAGCCTAATATACTCAGACCAATTTTCCGGCAAATTGCGGTCACGTGCCATCGACATAACCCCGGAATCCAAAAGTAAACGGAAAATTATGCCGTTTATGGTACCTTTCAGAGCATGCGATACATGAGCTAAAAAAAATCATATCTATTTTAGATCTTAACAGACATGCCAGATCCTTTTGCGCGAAATGCTGAATATAAGAAACCACAAATTTAAACAGATGAGTTAAATGTGAGTGTGAATTCGAATGTCGGGAAACAAACTAACCCTAGGATGCGCCTCAGGTGTCTTTGGAACATCAGCCCCTCTTCTATTCACGGCGGCTCCGCTATCATCACTTGAGCGCTGAGATTTTGGTTTTGGGATGACAAGAACTTTTACCTATTTTATCAGTTAGATTCCATTCACCTTTTCCCGACGAAGGTCAAATATAGAACCTCGATTCCAATGTCATTTATTATTTCTTTTGTTTTATTCTAATCTTAGACACACACATGCACGCAGGATACCAAAACTGGGTGTTGTTTTGGAACTTTTTGGATTCCGGTGTCACGTGAGAGGCCCATGAACTCAATTGGAAATTTTTGGCCAGAGTATAATTATTGGCTGAAATTGCAATATAGGCAATATAGGTATATCAATCAAGCTTTAGCACTTTAAAGCACATAATATTAGCACCTGATAATATTAAGTTGCCTTAGGAGTTAGGCACACTAAAGTCTAAAGTACCAGAACAAACACTTCGCCACAATAAGTCATCTTAATAAAAAAAAGTTACACCAAAAGAAAACTTGATTTAGCAAAGGAATGTGTCAATAAACAAATAGAGACAAAACACACCGTTGTTTTAGCACTCCTCAACAAACCCTCCTCCAATTTTTTCACTAGCTCCAACATTTTCTGTTTAGACACGTCCGGAGATTGCTGACGCCGCTGCATGAGAAATTGCCAGCTGCAAAAGAAAGGAGCTAAAGCTTTACCAGCAGTAATCTTTCTAAATAAACCCCCAGACAAGGGGGGGAGAGAGAAAGAGAGTATAGTAGAGTAGAACTGGCATCAAGCATTAATCTTCAAAAAGTGAAATTAGACAATTAAGTGATCACGAATAAAGAAGCAAACAGAAATTTGAAACACTATATAGTGGTACCAAATTCCATTAATAATGTCAAATTAGGAAAGTGAAACAGAATGAACCAAGTTGCATCAAGATGGAATTCAGTTTGATATTTGTCATTTTCAAGAACTGAACAGGTAATTCCAAGGGGAGTTAACACGCTAGTTATTTTCACCAAAATAACTAATTACTTATCTTATTATTATGATGATGATAATAATAATAATAATAATAATAATAATAATAATCGCAATAACAACAACATTAATAATAATAATAATAATAATAATAATAATAATAATAAGAATAACAATAATAATAATAATAATAATAATAATAATAATAATAATAACAATAAATTACAGCAACAACAAAAACAGCAACAACAACAACAACAACAACAAACAACAATAACATTCATAATAATAAGAGCAAGTCTTGGGTTAGACCAGACTTAATGCCAACGGACCAAACCAATCCCTAATGCACGACATCTCAGGAAAGTACTCGTGCCTGTGTCATCAGCTGCTTGCTGGAATTCGATTCAATAACCTATTAGGAAAAAGCAAGCACGCTGGTCGAAACAAGGTTATTAATCTACTTAACGATCATCAACCTTGGCAGTGGTCCGACGCCTTGGATTCCCCCTAATTAGTCCTAGCACATCGGTAGTCTCGAGTTCCTTGGGTACTAAATTTCCATCATTTCATTCCTTTCCTTTTCCTTTGTTCTCAGGATATGTTTATAAACATAAGTAAACATAGGTGTTATACTCATAGGTCGATCAATGATACAATGTTGTTAGATATAACACCTATGTTTACAAAAGAGGCATTTTAGTCAACATAGGTCGGTCTATACTAGTATATTTAATTTATTATAATTTATATTTAAACCATCTAACCCAATACTTTGTATTGTAATAATGATAATTAATAATAAATAATAATTAATAATAATAATAATAATAATAATAACAATAACAACAACAATAATAGTCTTGAATTAGACGGTCTAAATCTACGTTAACTATGTATCGACCTATGTTTTTTATGAGTATTACATCTATGTTATACTCAACAACATAGCCCATAGGTCGTAAAGGATGCTTAGAACACTAATAGCAGTTCGCCTAAAATGGATTATATGCCTAAATGTTGGCAACATATTTCCTAAACTTGATGGGCCCACAAAAAATTAGGGATTTCTTTTCACATGTCAAGATTCGTGCATCCCCTATTCTTTTTTTAGTTCATTTCTTATCAACCTATTTACTATTTCCAAATTTTACATAAAAATAGGAAATTTGATTTTAGTTCATTATTGAATGTGGTAAAAATAATTTAAGGAGAGAGTTAAAAGAGTGTTTAGGGAATATATTATAAGAAAACTGATATTAATGGTTCGAGTCACATCGGGGGACATGGGGAACCATTATTGATCCTCGCTTTGCCGCAAAAAAATGCTCTTATGTTGTTAAAAACATACTTAGGTGTTATACTCAAGAACATAGGTCTATTTATAATTTATATATAGCTTATCTAACTCAAAGACTTAATAATAATAATAATAATAATAATAATAATAATAATAATAATAATAATAATAATAATAATAACAATAATAATAATAAATATTATTATTATAATTATAATATGATGAGCACATAGATGTTTTGTCTACAACATAGGGTGTGTCTACCATAGACGGTCTAACACAAGACTTTGGGTAATAATAATAAGAAGCAAGTTCCTCTCGTAAATTGATGGCAAGTTACTATGTCTAGAGTTTCTATTGTGACATGGAAACACAGTTACTATTAAAGGGTCTGATGTCCAATGTTCACATAATTTTACAGCCTCTGGCCTCTTTGGAACATTACATTGTCACCAAAAGTTAATTCACATATTGTTTTGCTTTATTAACCAGATATCAATACATTCCCTGATAAAACCAAGATACAGACATAATCCATGACAACATTGATTAGGATTGCTAAACAAAAAGAAAAAAAAGAAAGATTCTTACATCTTTTCTTGCATAAAACGGCGCATTTTTGCGAGTTCAGGATCCATATTCGAGACAGTACGGTTCATACTAGGATTTTGCATCTGTCCAAGCATAAGATTTCCATTTTGCTGCTGAAGCCCAGAAAAGGAAGCACCAGCTTGATTTGATACCTGACCAATCTGTCCTGAGTGGTGCGATTGTATATTCATCTCTATGTTTAGCTGATAAATCGCACTTCATAACACTAAACAGGACTTCCACCATGCAAACACGACGACCATAAGATACCAGATTAATAAATAATCCGTCCACAATCAATTCCTACACATGAGAACAGAAACAGTGCTGGTACTTACTGTAAGGACCTGCAGAAGATACAGCAATATACATTTTCAGCACAATAGACTCACACACTTAATAAGACATCCAGCTCTACATTGGGATACTCTGATGTTCCTAAAAAATTTAACTGTTGTTTCTTAAAGTAAACCTGTTTTGGAAATTCTAATTGATGTCCCTGAATCATGTTTACAATGACATGACACACCTGATTTAAGGAAATTTCCAGTTCCCACAGCACATTTTTTGTTTAATTAATACTTAAAATCGAGTTCTAAGTAAGTATTTCGAGCAACTACAATGAAGCTGTTTATGAAGAAATCCAAATTGTGAAGACCTATGGAATCTTGACCATGTAGTGACATGTGTATTGATATCATCTACATACAGAAAATATTCTAAATTGATTTTTCACCGACTGCAAACCATGTGTGATCAACACTAGAAAGAAAGAAAAACGTATATTAACTAACTGAGAATGAGTGCGTACAAAGTCCATGTCCTATAAACTACAAGAGAGAAAAAGAAAAGTTTGAAAAGGAAGGCAAATCAATGAAGTAGATGAATGCGAAAACATTTAGTGCAACCGAAATAGAAAGTGGTGCATGGAAAGCAGGCTAAATTCATATTGCATTCAGACATGGATAGAGGGGTGATGGCTTCAATTTAAAGCATGGACACCTACTAAGTACTTCAATAACAATCATGCATCAAACAATAAAAATCAATCAACTATAACTATAAATAACGGGAGAATAAATTGTTTAAATAAGAATATATAAATATCAGTACAATGATAAACTCTAAACTAACACCTTCAAAAATTTACAGCCACAAAATTGTATTTAAACATCCATACTAGTAGGTGTTGATGCTGAACATAATAAGCACATGACAGAAACGTAGATCTGAATCACCAGAGTTACAAATCTAGTCTATGGCGAATGAACATGACACATGCTTCAAAAACTGCACTTCAATATACATCATATAGGCAAGCAAATTTACAGAAACAAGTAAAGGCATTACCATTCGTGCTATATCAACCAGAAACTAGCTCAACCAAACCCCTACCTTAACATAACAGAGTTTAAGATGCTGCTGCGTAGAGCTGATCAATGATCATGATCGAATTGGGATATACACATCCGAAATTGGACCAAGCTAGGGTTTTATCAATTGGGGGAATCAAATTAGGACATCAATTCAATTCAGGTAATGAACAAATTTCCAATTAGGGATTGAATACAAAATTGAATCAATTTCACGTTAAATTAGAATTTGATACTTACGATAAATATAGAACGCTCGACTGCTAGAAACCTCAATTGGTCCGAGCAGAAATGGAAATGGTTCCCTGATGCTCGAACGACGTCGCACCGAGCTATTTCGGTGGAGGAATTATAACGATTTGGAGATGATGTTATACACAGTATTTTAGCTTCTGTTTATTTCTTCCCCTTAGCTTTCCTGTAGGCTTGTTAATTATACACAGGCTAGGATCTTAATTGTGACATTCTACTAGATTAATAAAATATATTATTAAAACTTTTATTAAAAAAAAGTGTTTTAAAAAAGAAAATTAGATTGTGTGTACCAGCTGAATAAAAATAAAATGAAATTACTAAAACTAGTATCTAATTTTTACATGACCATAACTTTTGTCAGCATATAATATATGAACTAAACTGATCTGGTCTGAACGGAATGAAGTGCGATATAAATTTAGACTAACCAAGCATGAATTGAATTGTTTGGAGTTAAATTTAAATTGAAAATAACATAATCTTAATTTAGTCCAATTACCGATCGGTTGGAATAAGTTTTTCTGTCGAACACTCAGATGATTTTTTTAGCCTGTTAATTTTTCATAATTTACTATAAATAATACTCTCATGTGTTACTAGTTTTGAACAACATGATATCATGTCCCACGTGATTCGTCTAACGTTTCTCCCTTACATTGTCAACCTAGTGTAATGTTGGATAACTTACTAGTTTCGTAAATTAACGACTGAATTAACACAGGACATTATGAAATTAATGGGTGGTTTTAAGAGTAGTTCTTGTTGGATTGTTGAGAGCAATCGTGTTTATTGATTTGTTTAATTAATTTTTTTTAATATAACGCAATTGCTCGGATATAACATTTATTGGTCTCGATTTAAATTTTGCCCGAAATTTAACTATAAATGATTTGGTTGTAAAAGACAACCAGCTCATGATCTACTAAGACTGATACTGTCACCAAACTTCCTTCGTTAGTTATGTTGTAAATTTTACATTGGATCGTGATTTAGCAATGGATATGATTCCAGTCCTGCTACTTTTTGGGTTGTGAATATGGACCTAGAATTTTGGATACCAAATTTACAACCTAACATATTTAAATAGATATGCAAGCAAACATGTATAATGTCAAATAATACGGTCGAGTACATGCACAATTTATCGGGATATTTGAGTAAATTTATAATATAGATATAAGTTATTCATCTTCGACTTTGTTTCTTTTCATCTCGACAACAAACTTAGATGCTTCCATATTATTAATTAATTTATTCACATTAATTCCTTGAGTCTCATGTAGCTTCACGCTCAGCTTCATTATAATTTGAGCGCATTACTTTTAAGTTTTAATGTTATGTTAGTGATTCTAATTACGTTTTAAATCTCACTAAATAAATAATTATATGGTCCAATAAGTGATTTTTTTTCTAAGTTTCCAACCGAACAGGCAGTAACTATTAGTTTACATATTAGTCTCTCATATTCTTAAAATTCAACTTTAACTCATATACTTTAATAATCAGTATCACTATTAATTATAACTTTATTGATTCTCTAAAAAAAAAAACTTTATTAATTTAATTTAACTTTAATTATTAATTATAACTATTAGTTAATTTTAACTTTAATCTCCATTAATTAATTTGCCAGCTTTAATTAATTATCCTATTATAAATTGATTATAATTTTGATTGAAATCTAATAATATATTTTATTATTTGAAAAACTATATTAAAAAAAAACATTGAAGCTTCCATGAATTCCATGGCTCCAGATCTGGAGTTTCAGGAAGCTCAAGCTCCACCTTCCATGGAAGCTTAGAAGTTCCAATGATTTTTTTAAAAAAAAAAATAAATAATATTATATTTAGAGTTGAATAATAAAATTACTAATTAATAATTAATTTATAATTATTAATTAAAGTTAAAAAATAATATTTGTAAACCCGTCGACTGGGTATTCAGGTATCTGTATTCAGGTGGGTGCCTGGATAATATCTGGGGGAGAACCTGGGTTACCAGGCGGATGTCTGGAACGTTAATGATAAATTTTTGGCTTTTGCACGATTTGTTCATTTTTTTACTTGTCATATTGACTAAAAACGGAAGTTGAACATAATGAATACTAAATATGACGCAATCTACCCCATATGAATCCAAAACTTAATTAACAAAACTAAACGTGATGCAAATCCTAATCTATATGAATGCAAAACTTAAACTTCGGTTGCCTCCCGAGAAGCGCTTTTTTATAGTCGTTTAGCTCGACTTCAGACTTCACTCTAGAACTTGGAAACAGGTACTAGACTTCCCTGAACGCTTCCTAAGTTACCTTCACATTGCCACAAACATAAACATGTCCAACATAACCAACATAATAAGGTAAATCAGGCAAACTTGTGTGGTCTAAAGCGAACAGTACTCTCTCTTCGCCATTCACATTGTAACAATCCATTGTTCAGAATCGATGACCAACCCCACAGTCTCGATAGACGGTCTTCCCAAAATAGCGAGTTCAAAAGATGAACATATTGTACTACCTTTGGTGGTGGTAGAACAAAGAAGTCTACTACTACATTTAGGCCGTCAATTCTTACCATGACATTTTCGACTATTCCCATAAGTCGACAAGCAGCTCCATTAGCCCTGAGACATCTTGTTTTTATCTCTTTGAGCTTGGGTAAACTGCAAGCTTCTTGTACTTTGAATGGTAAGACATTGACACTTGCTCCTAAATCCAGCATACCAACCAGATCATTGGCTTTTCCTAGTCCGAACTTAACCTCGAAACCTTTATTAATAGGTCCATTCTTCTTTTGAATCACGATAGGTAGAGCAGGTTCTACCTTTTCGCAGGCTTCCTCGGGAGTAGATTCACTCCAATTAATAGCGTAGACATTGGATTCTTCATTAATAGTAGTTTCAACTTCTGTAACCAGCTGCTCCACCACGGTCTCTTCAAGGTGTCTTGACTGAATCGTTGCATCCCTTAGCAACTTTGATCAAAATTTCCCCTTCATATGAAACAGTAATCTCTACTGGGATTTCAGTAACGACAATATAATAGCCATACCTTTCTCAGTTGTTGCTGGTAGTTTACCCTTCTCTCTTGCAGAATTCCTTGCCCCAATACTTGTTGCAAAGTCTGCTTCCATTGCTCAGTACTAGCTTCTAGGGCATCCAACCTCTTGCTAGTCTCCTGTTGATGCCTTTCAGCATTCGTGGTGAACTTTTTAGAGAACTCGACAAAAGCATGCATAGACTTTAGAAATTCGGAAGTAGATGGAACTTTATTTTCAGCCTCGGTTTTCTCGATTGGAGCATTCTGATAAAAATCATTGTCATAGCTAAGGTTGCACAATATTTCATCTAAATCGTCTATAGATTTAGTATTTCATTAAACCCATTTAAAAACATACTAAAAATAGTTTTAATTAATAGTTATATCCTAATAATAGATATTAATGCTAATAAAATAAGTACTGCACATTTATTAGTACTGCAAAATTAGTACTCAATAAGTTGAGGTACTAAAAAACTATAGATATTTGGGCGAATTACATATACTACCCCTACAAGATGTTCCAATTACAGATTAGTCCTTACTATGTTTGAACAATTCAATCCACACTCAAACCTGAAACTTTAATTACATCCAAATCCCTGGTCAACGCCGGAGATGAAGTAGGCTAACCGGACACACGCAAATGTCCACATAAGCAGCCATGTCAGCATATGGGTGTAGATGTAATTGATTTCATCAAGTTTATATATACATGAATTAATTTTTTTAATTACAAAAAATATAGTTATTTTTTTAAAAAATATATGTACAAGCCAATGTACAAATACTTTCTTTAGTAATCTATATTTTTGAAAATTTTGTTTGTGGATATAAAAGCTCCTAAATTTTCAAGATGATTTTTTGTTTACTTCAGGTTAATGGGGGTCGAATATGTACACTCATTTATTAATTTTATTCGATTACATTTTGTATTTATTTAAACATGCTATAAATTGGGTCTAATACTTATATAAATTTGATTGGTGTTGTGCTTTTTATTGGTTTTAGATTTCATTGTATAATCATATTGTTTATCCAATTAGAAATAATGTACTCATGCAGGTTGAACTAAGGGTTTTTATTTTTTAAGTACAAATTTGTCCACATTATTTCATCAAACCAGCCTAAGATGTATGTGTTTCAACTCAATACTAAATATAGAGTTGGTCTTGGTGTAGACCACTCTAATTGAAAGACCACAAAAAGTCCACTTTTAAATCCTTATCCACATCCTAACTAAAACCTTACCCCTTATAAAAACTTAAAGAATTCATATTAAAACCTTAACAAATTATAAATTATTAACAACTTTGATAAAAATAATAAAAATATTTCCTAATTAAAATGAAAAACAAATCTATTGACTATAAAATATTTTGGAGTTGACTCGCCGATGTCTTCGATTTTTGTCCTCTTTCACTTTTC